>CM042092.1:55141787-55192305 GCA_023512835.1 Taxillus chinensis
GATCACTAAAGAGGAGGAAATAAAATTAAGCCCTTTCGAGCAAGTTAAGGAGGAGCATGATTTAATAACAATTCCACGCTCCGGAACCAAGGAGTCGCTTGATTCATCGGTGTATGAATTTAGACACCACAAACAGATTTCTAAGAATTATCGCTTCCAAATTTAAATGCTATGAATGAATAATTGCTAGAAATTCTAAATAAACATAAAAAGGCCCTCGGGTGGAATATCAAGATATTAGGGCACACCAGGGTCATGCATGACAAAAACTCTCGCTAATGATAATTTTAACCCCACTTCACTAAAAGATATCGAAGAAACTAACCCGTAACAAAAGAAGCTCTTAGAAAATAAGTACTAAAATTGAAAAATGTTGGGATTATTTACGCCATATCCGATAAGGAGGGTTGCCACGACGTTTCAGGCCCAAATAGTGGTACAATGAGCAATGATTAGGATTAAAAAAAATGAATTGATTCCATCTCTAATCATAACGGGGCGGAGAATCTCGTATGGACTATAAGTAGTTTAGGTCAAGGCCACTAGGAAGGATCACTTTCCCTTCCTTTTATCGACTTGGCGACGCTTGATAGTCGGGCTTCGGTATAAACACATCGCTTCCTTAGGGATTGATATTCCAGTACAATCGCATCATGATTAAACCCGACGCACCAGGAGAAAACAACGCTCACTTGTCCTTTTGGCACTTTTGCGTACTAGGAGGACATTTGGACATGAATCACCTACGACCTTCAAAGGTGCAATGGTTACCCATTTTTTAGGCCTAAATGGGAGGATATAATGGACGATGAAGGACGCTTCCGTGTTCGTTCCTCTTACCAACATTGTTTAAAAAACCTGGACATTGTCCTAGAGAGGTTAAGAGAAAGAACTTGTCCTCAATCGGATAAATGCCATTTTACGGTAACCGAGGGCATACCCCGGCACAAGGTATCCGCTAAAGGTTCGAGGCGGATAGCCAAGATATCCACCAATCAAAACCCTACCACCTCCATCCAATGTCAAAGGATTGAGAAGTTTCTTAGGACATGCGGGTTCTATATGATTTATAAAAGGATGCCTCCAAAATAGCAAAACCCCTAAGGTTATATCGGGAAAAGGACACAAACTTTGAATTTAATGACTAATGTTGAAAAGATTTTCAAGTCCTAGTGACAAGACGATCCCAACCCCCCGTCATAGTTTACCTCGACCGGGAACAACCATTCGAGCTTAGCAGGACGCTAGCGACTACGCGGGGGTACTTTAGGCAGTAGGAGAGATAAAATTTTGTGGTGATTTACTATGCTAGTAGCACTTAGATAATGCCCAATCAAACTATACCACTCATGAGAAAGAGCCGCCAGCCATAGTTTTATTGCGCAACAAGTTTAGATCTTACCTCTTCGGGGTCTAAGGTCGCTGCTTATATCGACCACGCAACCTTAATTTGTTACCAAGTTATGGATTCAGCCACATTTGATGAGACGGGTTCTCCTCTTACAAGAGTTTGATTTAGAGATAGAGATACTAAAGGAGCTTAAAATGCACCTAAGTCTTTACCTATCTCTCGATAACTTTCCGATGAGACAGTGGCGTCAAGTGCATACACTCTTCCTGGTTTGCCGATATAGCAAACTATTTAGCCACCGAGTTTATAGCTAAGAAATTTGATTACCACTAAAGGAAAGAGGTACATAATAGATATTTACGTGTTTATTGGGGATTACCCTATCCTCTATAAAAAGGCAGACGGTAATTAAGGTGTGTTCCCGAGAGGAAACGGATGATATTCGCATCATTATCATGCATCGATTACAAATACTTTGGAGTGCAAAGAACAGTGGCTAAGATCACGCAATATGGGTTTTATCGGCCTATCATGGTTAAAGACACCCATATCTTTGTTAAAACTTGTAGACATGCCAAAAGGATAGCTGGTCCGTTTCAGAATTAATGAGATGCCCTTAACTAGAATCCTTCTAGTCAAATTTTTAATGTTCGGGGGTATGTACTTTACGGGGCCATTTCCCATTTTTGACGGGTATTCATACATTCTCGCTTTACGCGGATTACGTGGTCTGGGCCGTCGGTAATGCCAACAAGAGTAGAACTCGATGCCAGGGTGGTGACTAAGTTCTCACAAGAAATATCTTTAGCCAATTTGGGACACCAAGTGGTTATTATTGGGCGATTTGAGGGCCATCTCAGAATAAACTGCTTCGATAAATTGTGGGCTGGTATGGAGTCAACCATGTGAAGTCCTTAGCTTATCACCCACAAGCTAACGGGTGTCATGTCCAACAGTGGAAATCAAAGCTATTCTCGAGAAAACCGCTGAGGAAATAGAAAGGATCGTCTCAAAGGCTTGATCAGCCTTACAGTTTATAGATTCTACAAGACTCCCATCGAACGCGCCTTTATGTAATCCTATATGGAAGTTTCGCCATTCGCCAATGGAATTGAACACAAGGCTCACCGAGCTTGAGGAAATTAAATTTTGATCAACAAGAGACCAAAGAGTTTCAGGATTTCGACTCAATTAATTGAGTTAAGAGTTTAGGAATGGACGCCATGAAAGGCTAAAATTTACAAGAAAAAACAAAAAATGGCATGATATGCAATTAAATAAAGAATTTTTAAACCCGGGACAAAAGGTGCTTTTGTTCAACACTAGATCGAGGTCGTTTTGTGTTAGCTCGAGATCCAAATGGACGGGCCATTTCAGGATAACCGATATGAAGTTATAGGGAGCTTAGCTCCAAGTCGAGGACGCAAGAAATTTTGGGTTAATGGCAATGGACCTAAAACCTTATTAGGACCCAACAAAGAGGGAGATTGTTGATTCTGGCTCTTTTGAGATTTCATGATCATATCTTTCAGCTTCAGCTATGATTTAAATAAAGCGACTTGTCGGAGGCAACCCAATTGCTTTTCTTTTGTATTTATTTTATTTTTTGTCGTTTGCCAACCACTGCAGAGATATAGTTTTGGTCTTACTAACCCTTTCGAGAGGCTTTAACTTCTATTTGGCTTTCAACTCAGATTTCTCTATACACCCAAGCTACAACTCAACGACACAAGCGGATTTTTGTGACAATCATGGTGGCATTTGACACATTTTGTACCTCAAGAAGGACCTACCAATCGTTGAAATTTGAGCAAAAATCGAGCACATTTCTTTCATAAACGACTACAAAGTGACAACGCATGTGAGAACCAATATGTCGCGAGTAGTCTTGGCTTTAAAATTGTCAGGAAGGTACCCAGAGGCTACGGGGAGCAATTTCTTCTTCTCATATGATATCCACAAAGCTATCTTCTAGGTCAAAAATAAAATAATGTTTTAATTTGGGAAAGAGTTTGAACCAATGTGTCATGGCAGTAAGAGCTTTTGATCTGGGGATCTAACCGAAAAATTTGAGACGACTGCTTTGCTTCGTGACAATGGCCATGTCACGTGCAAGGGCAATTTTTGTCCAATTGCTTTTAAATTTGGAGGACACGGTACGACACCATTCTGGAGCAATTTATGTTCTCGCACGCGACATCAATCGAGCTTGTCTACTACGCAAAGAAAAGAAAATGTGTTTTCTTAGCTTATAAATTAGAGAAATCCACCGACTGCAAGTATCTTCCTACCCTTACCATGCCACGAGACAAAGATACTTTTAAGCGTGGTACGGGGAGTAACTTGAGTTACTTGTTTGTCCTTTATGTCATGGTGATTACATGTCTTGCTTTTTGTTTCTAGTTGTTCGGTTTGTTTGTTTTTGTTGTCCTTTATTTTTATTTTGTGTGATTGCTTCGAGTGCTTGAATGTGTGATTTGTATGGAGAGGTATGGATACTAGATACGCAATTTTGGCTTAAATTTTTAAATTTTTTACGCCATTAATAAGATCATGTTTGGATAAGTGGTGTTAAGAACTAAGGTGTGTTATGATTTGGTTTAATCATGTCTTTATCTCGGAATGATATCACCATGTTTTTGGAGCCAGATTTGAATATTACCGAGTACGACATGCCAGATACTACTTAAGGACTCTGTAGTCGGCTGAAAAGAAAATCTAAAAGAAAATTGAGAAAAACCTCTTTCTAGCCCTCGATTGATATTTATGGTTTTCGGGTATTAGTTTTCTTGATCCTCTTCACTTTCAACATTGGTTATTTTACATAGAGTAAGAAGCATGACGATTACTTATTGCTCAACGCTTGGTGCCGCTGGATACAAGGTCATTTAAGTCACTTCGACTCCTATGTATCCTAGTTTTCGGTTGTGTGGTATATGTAGAGGCCGTGGATGACAATGTGAAAGCCTATCACTTAATCGATACCGGACGAGACATCAATTTCTGTCTGCCTCTACGTAGAAACGACAAGGGGTAATGACAAAAGCCGCCTTATTTGCGTGTCATGTGTAATAAAAGAAAAGGCGAGCTAAAAAAAAAGAGTGAATAATCCATCAAGGGAGAGTATAAATGTAACCTTGTAAGGTTATTATTCAAAAGAAGAAGTCAAAAAAAAAAAACTACATCGTTTTGACAATGTTTCACTTAATCAAAACTACGTCATTTTGATGTCGTGGTGTCTATATAAAGGGGTTTAGGCTTAGGTTTAAGGTTCTTTGTTTCTTTTGCTGTCACAGCCGCAGGAGAGAGAGAGAGAGAGAGAGAGAGGAACCTCCGGATCGTTGCCGTGGTGGTTCGCGTGGGTACTGTGTCTAGCGTGGGGGCAGGAGTGCATGACACTCGCAAGGCAGGGGTTCCCATTCTTCCTCGACCTCATCCCAAGGGTAATGGCGTTGTGGTAGTGCGATTTGTAATCCCATATATTATATGTAAATCCATATAGAAGGATCTCCTATACGGACGCTGCCTTCAAAGGGTACGTACGTGTTCGATATTACGCCCGCGCTACGCGTATTATATGTTTGATATTATGCTTGTGAGGCCACGCATGTTATGCGATCATGTTACGCCAAAGGTGGTTATGCTCGAAAAGTGTTTCCGATGTTATGCCTAAATGGCTTAGGATGTATGTTAAGTGTTTGTTGTCATGTCAACGAGACCGACAGCTGAGCCCGAGGTCCGAGAGTCGAGGCAACGCCCGCGAGCCCAAGAAGTCCGAGAGGCCGAGGCAATGCTTGTGTACCGAGGATCCCGAGGCCGAGTTAATCTCACCGAGACCGATCGAGGAGCCCGAGAGGTCGAGCAATGTCGCTGAGATCGGGCCGAGAGCCCGAGAGGCCGAGCACGGACGTGGGACCGGGCCGAGGAGCCTTTGTGGCCGAGGCAATGGTCAGACTTGTTTTGTGCCTTATCGTGTATGTATTGATTACGACTCATTTAAAATGTAATTCGCACGACATCGCACCCGCATCGTCGTGTGCAGTTGAGCATGGGACGGGTTAGGAGACATGATTCCTACCGAGTCGTGGGTCGTCACCCCTCCTACTATGGTGTGTTTTTTTTGGCAGAACATACGGGCGTTAGGGGAACACCAAGGTGGGAGACAGCTTCTGCCAGGGCTTTGTTTTTATGTCATTTCAGGCATGTAATCCCGTTAAGGCCTTGTAACCTCGGGGGAGATATCAGAATGAGGTTCAAACATAATAAAGGCATGTGGTTTGGTTGTAAACGTTTATGGTGGTTTGAATTTATTAAATATATGATTTTGTCTTTCTAATTATATCTTGTGAAGGTGTATGTTGTCCTATGTGGGCATATTGTATCGTAACCCCTTTATCCAAACTCGGGTAAAGGAGAGTCACGAACCGTTTTTTCTCGGGTTGGAAATTCGGGACGTCATAGTATGGTATCGAGCATGGTCTAGTTGGCCTAGGGTAGTAGGCGGATCTGGTCGTCTTCGAGTCCTTTGGAGAAGCCCGGAGGGATGTGCCTAATCAACATTGTCCTCTTTGAGCCTCCAGGTGTACTTGGGGTACTCAAACCCGAGGTAGGATTTGCATGCATTGGCATTAGGGCACTAGTTGCATTTGTTGTTATGTGTGAAAATGTGAATAACGTGATTATGTGTGAAGCGCGTAACTCGAATATTCTTGGAATGCCTTGGGTACGACTACAATGTGGATTGTCGTTGTGTGCAATGTGAATTGATGCAAGCGATGTGTGTGATGCTATGTGATAAGAGAACCGATAAAAAGGGGTAGAGGGAAGAAGACGCGATGGTTGCGAATACCTTTTGACGATGTCTTACTTACTTCATGGTAAGAATGCCACCAAGGAGAGTGACACGTGCGTCCGAGGCAATGGCCGATGAAGTCATCCGCCCATGAGGGTCCGGCAGGGGCTCACTTCGGAGGACATGTCGTTGGCCGGCGCACTGTGAGAGGGCATCCGATCGGAAGTCCAACAACCGAGGGAAGGTATCCGGAAAGAAGTTCGGGAGGAGGTGCGCCGTGAGATGGTGGCACAAGGCCAGGTGGAGCGACCACCACCACCACCACCACCAGGAGTTACCTCGTGAGTGTAGAGTTCGCAGGTGGCATACCAATTCATGCGGAGGATGATGTGGTGACGAGGTTCCGAAAGGAACAACCCCGAGGTTCAAGGGAGAAGAGGAACCCATGGTGGCCGAGCATTGGTTGAGGCAAATCGAGCATGTGTTTTTCCTTCCTCCAACCCCCGGGAGGAGGATAAGGCGAGGCTGGCCATTTGCGCCGGGAGGGAATGCTCTGAGAGTGGTGGCGAGTGTCGTGGGAGCCGTGCGGTGCGGTTCATCCTATGGGAGGAGTTCTTGCAACTCTTCTATGACGAGTTCTTCCCTCGAGTCCTTGAGACGGCAAGAGAGAAGAATTTGCAGCCCTAAGCAAGGATCAAAGACGGTGCCCGAGTACGAGCGGGAGTTCCGAAGCTTGGGTAGGTTTGTTCTCAAGATCGTGGCGAAGAAGGACCTCGAAGGCCCACAAGTTCATCTTGGGTCTCAAGCCGCCTAGGGCAGAGGGTGGCGATTCTCGCGTTTGAGGACCTGCGCGAGGTTGTCGAGACAACACGTATACCGAGAGAGGCCGGATGATGGGAGGTAGTCCATCGGGGTCACCGCCAAAGGTGGGTCTGAACGCGATCTCGGGCCCAAGAGGCCCAAGACCGAGGAGGGAGACAATAGTTCTTTCGGCAGTCGGGGTCTTCCATCCGTGAACCCGGGAGGTTCACCTTCGCGTGAAGAGAGGAGGTTTAGCAGGAGGTCTCCCCGTAGTTGTCTTCCTGTCGGGGCAAGGTCATTTCAAGAGGGAATGTCCCAAAAAAGGACTAGCGGTGCAACAATCGTGGACCAGAGGGCCACTTCGAGCGGGTTCCAGGAGTGGCAACAGGGGAGCAAGAGGCTCCGCATCCAAGATGAGGAGCGATGCTAGTTTCCGCGCTCTAGCGGAGAGGCCAGCTCGTCGCTGGCAAGAAGCCAAGAGACCTAGCTTCGAGCCGACCCTCGGGAGACCAGAGCATCCCAGACCGGGTCAGGCGGGCGACAAGGGTGGGAAGCATCCAAGGAGTGACCCGACCAAAGGGCACGGGCCAAGGGAGGGTGTTTGCGCTGATCGCGTCATACCGGGAGGAGGCCGAGTTACACCTCCACCGGCCGAGGGTGGAGCAGACCTTCGGTGGTAGAGGTACCCTTCCGATCTCTTGTACGCTTGCTTCGTTTCTTTCGATACGGCGCATCGTGTTCTTTTGCCCTCGAGCTTCAGTAATTGATGGCTCTGGGGTTAGCCGGTTGAGCGGCGAGACCCTAGTTGTTCGAGTCTCCGGTGGGAGGTATGATTGGGTGTGGCGCATATGTTGTGGACCATGTATTAACCATGGGGGACGTGGAGCTTGGTTTCGATTCGGACGTGATGCCCTGCGTACATTTGACCCGATCTTGGGGTATGGATTGGCTTATGGCTTTCTAGGCCAAGATAGATTGTTATCGGTGGCGCGTATCCTTCGTGACACCTACGGGGACTTCCGCACCCTGCAAGGGGAGTGGGATTGTTAGGTGAGTCGAGTCGGGCAGTGATGGACCGTAGGGTGCCATTACCCACAAAGTTGGCAGCCCTAACCTTTTGTCGAGGAGGGAAAGAGGGTGTGTTGTCACGTTTGTTGACCAATTTCAGGATGTTTTTCCCGAAGAGCCGAGAGTTTACCACCTAAGAGGAGCGTAGAGTTTACTATTGAGTCGGGTACTGGACTGGTCCAATTTCCCAAGTGGCTTACCTTATGGGACCAGCCGGGTCGAGGTAGCACAGAGGCAGACAGAGGAGTCGATGGACCAAGGATATATCAGACCGAGTACCTCACCTTGGGGTGCTCTAAAGGTCTTTGCAAATAAGGCGGATGGCACGTTACGCCTTCGCATCGACTATAGAAGTCGAATTCGGTGGATCGTGAAGAACAAGTATCCATTGCCTCGGACAGATGACTGTTGACCGACTGAGTGGAGCCCGGTGGTTTTCCAAGATAGATCTACGATCGGGTATCATCGGTTGAGGGTTAGGGAGGAAGACATCCCTAAGATCGCACAAGCGGTATGGACACTATGAGTGGGTAGTGATGCCTTTCGGGGCTCACTAATGCACCCAGCGATGTTCATGATTTGACGAACCGGATGTTTGCTCCATATTTGGATTCCTTTATGGTGGTGTTTATGGTATCGATATTCGTGTATTGCGAAGACGGAGAGGGAGCATGTGGAGCATTGGCAAATGTTGCAAAACTCGAGGGACCAAGCAGCTATTTACTAAGTTTAGCAAATGTGAGTTTGGACGCAGAGGTTCACTTCCTGGCCATGTGGTGTCCGCTGAGGAGTTAGAGTGGACCCGGCCAAGATCGAGGTCGTGGCATCGTGGGAGAGGCCAACTAATGTTTTCGAGATTCGTAGTTTCCTTGGTTTAAGGGTACTATCGTCATTTTGTAGAGGATTCTTCCGTTTGGCGGCTCCTCATGATGGCGTTGACCGAAAGGGAGAGAAGTTTGAGTGGATCGACAAGTGTCGCCAGGCGCTGAGGCTCTCAAAACCCGTTTGACCACTACACCGGTGTCGAGGTTACCTCGAGAGGATATCCCATAGAGGTATATTGTGATGCGTCAGGGGTTGGTTTGGGGTGTGCTTATGCGGAGCACAAATGTAGTAACTTATGGGTCAAGGCAAATGCCTCATGAGCAAGGTATCCTACCCATGATCTTGAGTCAAGGCTGTCATCTTTGCCTTGAAGGGCCGGCAACATTACCTTTTGGGGGGAGAAGTTAGTAGTGTTTTCTCGATAACAAGAGCCTTCCAGTGCGACATCTTTACTCGAAGGACTTGAATTTGAGTGCAGAGGAGATGGCTGGGTATTTGCAGACATTTGACTTTACTCTTGCCTATACCCCGGGCAAGGGTAATGTTGTGGCCGACGCGTTGAGAAGAAAAGGGAAAGCTAAGGTGGCCGTGAGAGAGTGGAAGCCGATGGAACAGGTTGGCGATGTTGCGACTACATCCTGTTGTTCGTGATGGTGGGACAGTCCCGAGTCCTTTGGTTGTTGTCCGAGCCGTACCAGCTGGCGTTCGAGCATCCATTGGGATGGCCCTTTAAAGCATTATGGGAGGCCGTGCCGATCACGTTGGACCGAGGTAGAGAGGCGCCTCTCTTGGGACCACAGCTTGGTTCAAGAGGCTACCGAGAAGGTCAAGTTGATTCATCGGCGCTTGTTGTCATCCCGCAGTGCAGTAAATCTTATGCCGATCAGCGGTGGCGACCTTTGGAGTTTTCCGTGGGAGATCATGTGTTTCTCCGTGTCTCTCCAACGACATGGACATCGGCCGCTTTGGGAGAGGTTCCAAACTCTCTCCCCGGTTCATCTGGTCCTTTTGAGGTTATAGCTCACGTGGGGCCCGTAGCTTACTGCAACATTGCCACCGCACCGAGTGGGTGCACAATGTGTTCCACGTGTCCTAGTTGAGGAAGTATCATCCCGACCCCACTCATGTGATCGATTGGGGGACATTGGACATCGAGGATGACATGTCCGTTGTTGAGGCCCCTATTCGTATCCTAGATCGGCGGGAGAAGCTTTTGTGTGGTCGTGCTATTCCTTTGGTTCGCGTCGTGGCAGCACCATGGCATTGAGGAGGAGACATGGGAACGTGAGTCCGTGATGCGTGAGCAGCACCCGCAGTTTTTCGAGGACGAACAATCTTGATGGTGGGAGGTGGCTGTGGCCAAGGGGTAAGAATGTGTTTTCTTATATGTGGTTCATGATTTGGTGTATTTGTATTTGTATTTGTAGAGTTGGTATTTGTATTTATGTTGAGATGTGTTTTGAGATTCTGATGTGTTTGAGATGTCCTGTGATGTTGTGTGATCCATCCGGGCATGTGGCTTGCCGTTTTGCAAATGGGTAGCATGTGTTTGTTATCCCTTGTGTTTCTTTTCGAGGACGAAAAGTCTTAAGGGGGAGAGGATGTAATGACCCGTGTTTTGGGATGTGGAGTTAGTCGCAGTTTTGCCTTTGAGTGGCAATTTTCTAGTTTTGGGGAACTTCTACTCATGGACTTTAGGCAAATCATTTTATTTACCTAATAGGGAACTTTTGACGAAATAGGGCAGCCTAGGGAGGCAGAAATAGAGTGCATGTCATATGGGGCATTATGACGTGCAAGGTTTTTATTTCATTCCTGCCTTCTACATGATGCAAGGAAGCTTGGGGTAGAATTTCATAGCATTTGGAGCTGCACGTCATATGGGGATATGACGTGCATTATGGCCTGCAGCCCATATTTTTGTACCGTCACCTTGGTTTTGTTATTCTAATAATCTTTTCCTAAAGGACCATGTTGGAATTATGAGTATTTTGTCTTGTATGGATGCGAAAAGGTCAGAGCTTGTGCGATCAAAACTACGTCGTTTTGATGCTGGGTTTCACTTAATCAAAACTACGTCGTTTTGATGTCGTGGTGTCTATATAAAGGGGTTCAGGCTTAGGTTTAGGGTTCTTTGGTTTCTTTTGCCGTTGCAGACACCGCAGAGAGAGAGAGAGAGAGAGAGAGAGAGAGAGAGAGAGAGAGAGAGAGAGAGAGAGAGAGAGAGAGAGAGGAAACCTCCGGATCGTTGCCGTGGTGGTTCACGTGGGTGGACGGTGTCTAGCATGGAGGCAGGAGCAGAAGGACACTTGCAAGGTAGGGGCTGTTCTTCCTTGACCTATCCCAAGGTTATGGCGCTTGTGGTAAGCGATTTGTAATCCTGGATATATTATATGTAAATCCATATAGGTGTGATCTCCTATATGGATGTTGGCCTTTAGGGGCGTGTATGTATTTGATATTATGCCTGTGTGGCCATGCGTATTATGTGTTTGATATTATGCCTATGAGGCCATGCATGTTATGCGATTGATGTTATGCCAGTGTGGTTATGCCTGAAAAGTGTTTGATGTTATGCCTGAATGGCTGAGATGTATATTAAGTGTTTGGTGTCATGTCAGTGAGACTGACTGTGGAGCCTAAGAATCCCGAGAGGCCGAGGCAATGCTTGTGTACTTGAGGAGCCCGAGGCCGAGTTAATGTCGTCGAGACGGATTGAGGAGCCTGGAGAGGCCGAGTTAATATCGATGAGACCTGGACCGAGGAGCTTGGGAGGCTGAGTTAATGGCTGTGGGACTAACTGAGGAGCCTTTGTGGCTGAGGCAATGGTTATACTTGTTTTGTGGCTTATTGTGTATAGTATTGATTATGACCTATTTAAAATGTAATTGCCACGACACTGCACCTGTGCACGTCTTCATGTAGATGGTAGGAGCATGGGATGGGTTGGGGAGACATGATCCCTACTAAGCGTGTTCGCTCACCCCTCCTACTATGGTGTGTTTTCTTGCAGAACGCATACGCGTTAGGTGGGAACACCAAGGTGGGAGACAATTCTGTTTTGTGGCTTTGTTTTATGTCATTTGTGTTATGTAATCCCGTTGAGGCCTTGTAACCCCAGTGGGGAGATATTATAATGAGGTTTGAAATATAATAAAGGCATGTGGTTTGCTTGTAAACGTTTATGGTGGTTTGAATTTATTAAATATATGATTTTATCTTTCTGATTATATCTTGTGAAGGTGTATATTGTCTTGTGTGGGCATATTGTATCCTAACGTCTTTATCCAAACTCGGGTAAAGGGAGAGTCACGAACCGTTTTCCTCGGGTTGGAAATTCGGGGGTGATAACGTGCACTTAAAATTCAAAACACACCGACACAAGGGGTGACGCGCACTCGTTGTCGAGTATTCCAACGGGTGGATTCGAAAAGATAAAGAGACAAGTTGGAGAAAAGGACTTGCAGACCTTGAAGACGAATGGACAAAGTATGTGACTTCTACGATACACTTCCCACCTCATATACACCGATAGAGACGGAGCTCAAAGGTACGCTCTTCGTTTCATACTCGAACCCAAACCCTAAGCGCTCCCTCTCTCTCTCTCTCTTTCGATCCTCGTTCTCTCTCTCTCTCTATCTCTCTCCTCGACCACCTTCGAACCTTATAATCTCTCTCTCGTGTGTCACTTTCTCTCTATAACCTCTATAAGGGGACCCAACTCATCGATGGCGAAGGTCTACGCAAAATCATCCCAGGCTTCGTTGTCGATTGGGAAGCCATAAGCGACGCGAAGGTCAGCTGGTTGGGTGAGTTTAGAAATTGCCTTGATGAATTGGGGATTGCATTCGTATGTTCGAGGATGCATGATATACCGGTGGAAGATATCTCGTAGTTTCACGAGACTTTGGCGATCTCTAGAGACGATCCTGGTTGGAACAAGACAAGAGTGGAGATTTGGGTCTCTGCCGTAACACTTCGAAATGCACTTCCACTCCCTAAAGGTAACTTTGAACCTCTACCTAGTCTCTCCAGGGAAGACCAGAAGTCTTTTCGGGATATTCCAACCTTGGAAAGCAAGGCCGGGGAGCCCCGAAGATTGGGTTCTTCGGTTGGCACTGGGCCGACTCTCATAATCACCTGGACAAAGGCCTAATGCAGAAGAAGATCGCTCATGATTTTGCAAGCCATGAGCAGATGAAGATTATGTGTAGTGTACATGCAAGGAAAAAGAATAGACGGGGGCGCTCGGCTACACAACATGATCAAGAGCAAGAAGGGGCATTTTGGACTGGTTCTTACTAAAATCCTAAGGTTCCTTCACCCTATGTGTTCAATCACCGACCCACGGTGCCACTACCGGCCAAGTTTATTTTTAAGAGCATATACGAGGATGGCCAGCTAGAGATCAAGCCTATGAAAAGGCCCGGGTCGAGTACGAGAAGTCTCGACGAGGACACCGCAAGTTCCGTTAGAGCCCTAGCTCCTGACCATGTTAAGCACCACCTATTCCCCGGACTTCTCGACCATCCTTTGCATCCGCCACAATGGTCCATATAGTCGAAGTGGTGGAGAATATTGTCGAACCTGTCTCCCCATTGACCCTACACTGAGAGGAAGCTTAAGCTGTTGATAGGCCCGGTGATCTTGCAGAGGTAAAAGAGCCTGCACTGGAGGGCGATCACCGAGACAGAAACCCCAGAGGTTAGGGGTACAACACCCGGTTCGTTAAGTTCTCTTGGGGAGCCTGAGCTAGAAGACTTTTATGTTGAGTATGTCAAGGCTCATATGACTCCGCTAAATTGGGAAGCATGGATTGCCTTTGACAAGCGGATGGTGGATAGAGACCATTTGATCGGTTGGTTGGTAGAAGCAGGTCTTGTGAGGAGAGACCCAGTGGAAGCTATTTTAATGGTTGTCCCATCTCCCATCATGACGAACACACCTGCCCCATTAGCTTCCTATGATGTGACAATGGATTATTGTGAGGTGGAGGAAGCAGGAGGAAGCACAAAAAACACTTGCAACTGAGGCAAGTGGCTCGATCTTAGGCAGTACCACAGGTTTTATACCTATGGATGGCTCGAGATGGCTATACCACCTGTATTTGTACCTATACCGCAAACTCATCAAGTGGCCACTCGGGTGAGTGAGGATTCGGCAGCCCATATCCTAATGGCTATTCCATTGATGGTTGCGTCTCACTCTCGTTCGACAACCAAGAGGTAGATCTTCTTGCAACCAAAGTCCTTGAGAAACCGATTTCCTGGGTATCCTTAAAGCATCGATATCTCAAGCTTTTGAGGAACGACTTGTCGTGGTGGAATCAGGCATGGAAGAGGTATGAACTCAAGTAGAATTATCGACCATACCCTGACAAGGTGCAACAAGAGATGACGTCTCTCACGTGTGTAAACTCCGATGGGTTTAGACATCCGGAGGAACATCTGTGAAGAGCATAAAAGGTGTTTACCAGAGGCAATACCAAGGTCTCAGTACAACCTTGGGTGCCATTCTGTCCGAATGTCATCATCTTGCCCGGTGGGAGATAGCTCTAACTATCAAAAACCCACACAAGCTGCCAACAGATAAAGCAAGACTTGAACCAGTTGAAGATCCTACACAAACCGCAGAGCTCTACTCCAAGTTATTCACCACCTCCACCAACGACCACTTACTCCCCGTGGGCGAAAAGCGTGCGCACGAGCCACTTATAATGACCCGTGTTTTGGGATGTGAGGAGTTAGTCGTAGTTATGCCTTTTGAGTGGCAATTGTTGGGTTTAGGGGAGTTTTATTCTGACACACTTTGGCTAAACACTTTGTTTGATGGTGAGTAAGCTAGGGGCAAGATTTGAGCCCAAGAGGAGCCTTTTGGGGCTGCACGCGACAAATCCACATGACAATGGTTGTCACGGGCGGTGAGGTTTGTGCATGGGAGCCTTCCTAACGTTGTTCTAAAGCTCGGGGAAAAATCTTAGGGCATTTGGAGCTTGCACGTAATAATGGTCTTTGTCACGTGCAACCATATTTTTACACCATCACCTTGGTTTTGTTATTCTAGTAATCTTTTCCCAAAGGGGCATCTTGGAATTGTGAATATTTTGTCTTGTATGGATGTGGGAAGGTTGTAGCTTGTGTAATCAAAACTACGTTGTTTTGATCTTGGTTTCACTTAATCAAAACTACGTCGTTTGATATTGAGGTGTCTATATAAGGACGAGGGAGCCCTCTTGTTTTAGGTTTAGGGTTTCTTTTTCGGCAGCCGCCGCAGGGAGAGAGAGAGAGAGAGAGGGAGAAGGAGAGCTTCGGTTGTTAGGGGAGTGTCTAGCGTGGGTGGACGGCATCTGAGCTGGGAGCATGAAGGATCCTGGAGGTAGGATTCGTTCCTCCTTGAAATTATCCGGGGTTTTGGCCTTGTGATAAACGTCCATTTTATATTCTGGATATATATATATATATATATATATATATGTAAATCCATATAAGTGTGATCTCCTATATGGATGTTGGCCTTCAATGGCGTATTTGCTTGGATATTTGTATATATGCCCATGAGGTTGGGGATTACGCGTGCTAAGTGTTTGTTTTTATGATTGTGTGGCTATGCATGCTAGGTGTTCGATTTTATGTTTGTGTGACTAAGTTTGAGGGCCTGTGAATGTATGTGTTCGATCTTATGCCTGTGGACTATACGAATCATGTGTTTGATGTTATGTCCGTGTGGCTTTGTGTCTGTGTGTTTGTTGGTACACCCGGTGGCTGTGGAAGCCGGGACTAGTTTGGAACCCGGTGCTGGGGAAGCCCGGGACTACTTTGGAACCCGGTGGCTAGGAAGCCCGGGACTGTTCTTGGAACCCGGTGGTTGTGGAAATGTTCCTGTGTGGTTGTGGTAAAGGTTGTACTTGTGACTTGTGTGTTGATGCTCGATCGGATTATCAGTGCTTGTATCTTATTGTCACTACACTACACTTGTGCACGTCCTAATGTAGATGCTAGGAGCATGGGACGGGTTGGGAAACATGATCCCTACCGGCTGTGGTTGCTCACCCTCCTTCTATGACGTGTTTTCTTTTCAGAACCTCTCAGCACTAGGTGGAACCCCAAGGTGGAAGATAGTATTTGTTTTATTGTTTCGTTCAATTGTTATTTTGAGGAAATTGATGTAACCCAAGTGGGGAGAGGTTGAAAACAAGATTTGAATGTAATAAAGGCATGTGGTTTGGTATTAAACGTTTATTGTGGTTTTGAAATTAATAAAGATATTGATTTACATCTTTGCGAATTTGTTGTGTATGTGTACGATGTCTTGCGTGGGATGTTGTATATCAACCCCTGCCCCTTGGGTGGGTAAAGGGGAGTCACGAACCGGTTTTCTCGGGTTGGAAATCGGGGCATGACGCAATATGGTATCGAGCATGGTCTAGTTGGCCTAGGGTAGTGGGCGGATTTGGTTATTTTCGAGTCCTTTAGAGGAGCCTAGAGGGACGTGCCTGATCAACATTGTTCTCTTTGAGCCTCTAAGGTGTACTTGGGGTAGTCAGGACTAAGGTAGGATTTGCATGCATTGGCATTAGGGCACTAGTTGCATTTCTTGTCTATGTGTGCTAAATCGTGATAAAGTTTAAAATGTGCAACTCTGAATTTTCTTGGAATACCTTGAGCATGATGACAAGGAAAAGTCCTTGTTTGTTTAGTGTGTGCAATGTGGAATAAGTTTGTGTATAATGTGGGTTGATGCATGTGGAATGATGTAATGTATGTGTGACATGCCATGTTGTAACGCCCCCAAATCTGGACTTCCAAACCGGGTGCGTTAGACAAATAAGATATTACAATTATATTAATAGTAATCTATTGCTCAACATAAATTCGATGGTTTATTTATTATATCAAGACTTATCACAAGATCTCTAAGGTTTAACGTTTAGAGATTAGGTGTTGATAACCCATTATAGTTTACATGACATATAAATACTACATGCATAATCTTCTTATGATTTCCAAGCATTCTGGACACCATTATCCTAAAGATCCTTGCTTTCTCCTAGTTCCCTGGGGTTTAAGAAAACATGAAGGAAATGAGCTCAAATAGCCCGATAGGTTAAAAGTAACGAATAATATATAGAGAATAATCAACTCATTAAAGAATAAGAATATCTACTCATCTAGGTTCACCACCTAGATGTATGCATAACCTGTTATCAACTGGATTGACACTCTCCAGTGATGTTCTTTACCCAATGCATTGGAGGTTGTAAGGACCCGTCCCTTGAGTTAGTCAGTTTTGCCTCCTGAGTAGAGTTTTTCTAGATTTTGACCTAGTAGTTGGACTCCAATGAATTCACGTGCAAAAGGAAAGATGCTTAGAATGATGTCCTCTATCTACCACAGAAGTTTCAGACCAAATGGACATGTATGTGAGGTGCACGTGATATGGGTCCAATTCACGTGCAAGTGTAATTGTCTTTCCAAATGATGCAAGGAGGCTGGGGTGAAGTTTGAGAGCATTTGGAGTTCATATGGAGTTGCACGTGAATTGGGAATTCACGTGCAAATTGGCGTGCGAGCATATTTTTGCATGGTTCCCTTGGTTTTGGCATTCTAAGGAACTTTCTCCAAAGGACCATGTTGAAATTCCGAATATTTTGGTGTGTATGGATGCGGAAAGGGTGTAGCAGTGTAATCAAAACTACGTCGTTTTGATCCTGGGTTTACTTAATCAAAACTACGTCGTTTTGATGTGAATGGTGTCTATATAAGGAGGGCTTGAGTTTGAGTTTAGGGTTCTTGTGTTCCTTTCTGGCAGTGTTGCTACAGAGAGAGAGAGCTAGAGAGAGAGGGAAGAGGGAGTTCTTGTCGGTTCTTTCTTGGAGCATCTTGCGTGGGGAGGACGGCGTTTGGCGCGGAGCAAGGAAGATCCGCTTTAAGGTAGGGGTTCCGTTCTTCCTAAACCCTCCTGTCCTAGGGTCTGAGAAGCGATCTGGGTCAGATCGTTTATATATATATGTAAATTCATATAGGTGTGATCTCCTATATGAAGGTTGTCTTCATTGGCATTTTGGTGTGGTTCCTTGATCTATATGCTATATGTTTGATGAAAGCTCTGTGAATATAGTTATGTGTATATACATGATGTTTGAAATTATGCCTGTGAGGTTGTGCATGTTATGTGTTTGTGGAAATGCTGTGGGCCAGGTTTGTGAGCTTGTGGATATATGCATGCTAAGTGTTCGATGTTATTTCTGTGTGGTAAGCATCCTAAGTGTTTGATGTTATGCCTGTATGGCCATGTGTGTCTGCGTCTTTGGCTTGTACGGTGGTGTGGAAGCCGGGGATTGTGGAACCCGGTGGGTGTGGAAGCCTGGGATCGTTTGTGGAACCGGTGTTGTGGAAGCCCGGGGCCCATTCTTGAAACCTGGTGGCCGTGGGAGCCCAGGGAGTGTTTATGTACTAGCCCATGATGATTTGTGTTTGCTATAATTTGTAACTATATCCTGGTGGGATAATTGTATCACGACACGGCACTTGTACACAAGGCATGTAGGTACCAGTGCATGGGATGGGTTGGGGAGACATGATCCCTACCGAAGCCGTGGTTGCTCACCCCTCCTACCATGTTGTTTTCTTTTCAGGAACCTACAGGCGTTAGGTGGGACCCCAAGGTGGAAGACCTTATTTATTTAATTTGTTTATGTTATTTTTATTATGAGAATCGATGTAACCCCAGTGGGGAAAGGATTTTGTTGTAATAAACTTGGATTGGATTGCTTTTAATGAATATTACTTTCTTGAATGTTGTGGATGTTTAAAATGTTAAATTCTTGATTTGTATCCTACCCCTTGCCCTCCGTGTGGGTAAAAAGGGAGTCACGCACGGTTTCCTCGGGTTGGAAATCCGGGCGTGACAATATGGTATCGAGCATGGTCTAGTTGGCCTAGGGTAGTGGGCGGACTTGGTTATCTTGAGTCCTTTGGAGGAGCCCTGGAGGGACATGCCCGATCAACATGGTCCTCTTTGAGCCTCCAAGGTGTACTTAGTGGTAGTCCGGTCTTGTGGTAGGATTTGCATGCATTGGCATTAGGGCACTAGTTGCATTTCTTGTGAATGTATGCTAAAGCGTGGATAAAATCATATGATTAAGTGAAATGTGCAACTCGATTTGTTTGGCAATGTACCGAATCGTGCAATGTGATTGATGCAATGTATGTGTGTAATATCACGTGATAAAGTGGAATTGATCGGTGGGGTAGAGGTAGTGACGCGATAGATTATAAAATTGTTTTGACGTTGTGCGTTTACTTCGTGTAGTAAGAATGCCGCCGAGGAGAGTGACACGTGCGTCCGGGGCGATGGGTGATGAGTCATCTGCCCATGAGGGTCCGGGTGCGGGACCATCCGTTGGAGGGCATGCGTTGCTACCGCACGGCTACAAGAAGGCATCCGGTGGAGGTACGAGAGCTACGGGGAGGGACTCCGGCAGGACGTTCGGGAGGAGGTGCGCCGGAGATGGCAGCACAGCGGTGGTGCCACCACCACCACCACCAAGACGAGAGCTGCCTCGTGAGCGTGAGAGTTCGCTGGGTGGTGTACCGACCCGTGCAGAGGACGACGTGGTGACACGGTTCCGAAAGGAACAACCTCCGCGATTTAAGGGGGGGAGAAGATCCTGTGGTAGGCGAGCGATGGTTGAGGCGATTGAGCACGTGTTCTCCTTTCTCCTGCCCGGGAGGAGGATAAGGTGCGACGGCCAATCGGCACTGGAGGGGGACGCTTTGGAGTGGTGGACGAGTGTCGCGGGGAGCCGTGCGGTGCAACTCATGTTTTGGGAGGAGTTCTTGCAACTCTTCCAAGATGAGTTCTTCCGGAATCGGTAAGATGGCAAAAGAGGGAAGAATTTGGCAGCTAGACGGGGATCCAAGACGGTACCCGAATATGAGCGGGAGTTCCGAGATTGAGCAGGTTTGCTCCTGAGCTCGTGGTAGGGAGGACCTGAAGGCCCACAAGTTCACCTTGGGTCTCGGGCCAGCCCTTAGGGAGAGGGTGGCGATTCTACGCTCGAGGACCTCTGCCGAGGCCGTGGAGACGGCCCGTATACCAGAGAGAACTGGATGATGGGAGGCAAGCCCATCGGGGCGCCGATTGCAGAGTGGGCCTGATCGAGATGCAGGGTCCAAGAGGCTCAAGACGGAGGAGAAGGGATAGTTCCTTCCGCAGCAAGGGGACAGACATTGGCGAACCCGGGGAGGTCTAGCTCTGGCGGTGGCGACAGAGCGGTCCAGCAGGGGGTCTCCCCAACGGTTATTCTCGGGCTGTGGGGAGCAAGGCCACTTGAGGGAAGGAGTGTCCAAAGAGGGACCGGAAATGCCATAGATGTGGACGAGAGGGCCATCCCAGCCGGGTTTGCGGAGCGCCAACAGGGGAGTTGGAGGCATGACATCCAGACAAGGAGGTGATGCCGTTTTTCGGGCACCACCGAGAGACCGGCTCGTCGGTGGCGGCCAGCCAAGCCAGATCCAGTCGGACCCGACCTCGGGGGAGGCCGGAGCGGCAGCAGACCGAGGCTGGAGGCAACCTTAGCGGGACGTCCAGCGGAGTGAGCCGACTAGTGGCATGGGCCAAGGAAGGGTGTTTGCGCCGGAGGCGACATACCGGGGAGGGGCGAGCTACCACCCCACCACCGAGGGGGAGCAGACCATCGGTGGTTAGAGGTACCCTCTCGATCTCCCGTACCTTAGCTTTGTTCTTTTCGATACGGGTGCATCGTGTTCGTTTGTTGCTCGAGCCCGTGATGATAGTTTGGGGTTACTTGTGTGAGGCCGCGAGGCCCCTAGTTGTGGAGTCTCCGGTGGGAGGCATGGTAGAGGTACGACGAGTGTGTCGTGAGCGTGTTAACCATAGGAGAGGTGGAGCTGCGTTTTGACTTGCATGTGATGCCTTTGAGGGCGTTTGACTCGATCTTGGGTATGGATTGGCTTATGGCTTTCCGGGCCAAGATAGATTGTTATCGGCGGCGTGTGTCCTTTGTGACACTGCGCAGGGACCTCTTGCACCCCTGCAGGGGGAGTGGGATTGTGAGGCGAGTCGGGGCGGGGCCGGTGTTGGACGGTGGGGTGCCATTACCCACGGGTTGGCATACGACCTCTTGAGGAGGGTAAGGTGGAAAGAGGGTGTGGCCCGTTGTTGTGGACCAATTTCGTGGATGTTTTTCCCGAGCGGTTGAGGAGTTTGCCACCTAAGAGGAGTGTGGAGTTCACCATCGAGTTGGTCTGGGGACAGTCCGATTTCCCAAGTAACGTATCGTATGGGGCCGACCGAGCCGAGGGAGCTTCGAGGCAAATCGAGGAGTTGGTGGGCCGGGGGTATATCGGACCAAGCACCTCACCTCGGGGTGCTCCGGTGCTCTTTGCTAAGAAGTGCCGATGGCACGCTTCGTCTCGCATCGACTACGGTGAAGTCGAATTCGATGGACTGTGAAGAACAAGTACCCGTTGCCTCGGATAGATGACCTGTTTGACCAATTGAGTGGGGCCCGGTGGTTTTCCAAGATAGATTTACGGTCGGGGTATCACCACTCGGGGGTTAGGGAGGAGGACATCCCTAAGACGGCTTTCGGTGCGGTATGGGCATTATGAGTGGGTAGTGATGCCTTTCGGGCTCACTAATGCGCCAGCGTTGTTCATGATTTGATTAACCAAGTCTTTGCCCCATACTTAGACTCGTTCGTGGTGGTGTTTATCGACGATATCTTGGTGTATTCCAAGACCGAAAAGGAGCATGTGGAGCACTTGGCAACGGTGTTGCAAACCTTGAGGGACCACTGTTCTGCTAAGTTTGAGCAAGTGTGAGTTTGGGCTGCAGGAGGTTCACTTTCTGGCCATGTGGTGTCGGTGAGGGAGTTAGGGTGGACCCAGCCAAGATTGAGGCCGTGGCATCGTGGGCAAGGCCAACCAACGTTTTGAGATCCGTAGTTTTCTTGGCTTGGCGGGGTACTATCGTCGTTTTGTAGAGGGGTTCTCCCGTTGGCGCCTATGTGGCGTTGACTCGGAAGGCGTGAAGTTTGAGTGGACGGACAAGTGCCAGCAGGCGTTTGAGACTCTCAAAACCCGTTTGACCACCACCTGTGTTGAGGTTGCCAGGGAGGATATTCCGTATGAGGTGTCTTGTGATGCGTCCAGGGTTGGTTTGGGGTGTGTGCTTATGCGGGGCACAGTGTGGTAGCTTATGGGTCAAGGCCATCAGCCTCGTGAGCGAATTATCCTACTCATGATCCGGAGTTAGCGGTCGTTATCTTCGCCCTGAAGAGTTGGCGCACTACCTCTTGGGGAAAAGTTTGTGGTGTTCTCGGATCACAAGAGCCTTCAAGACATCTTTACTCGAAGGACTTGAATTTGAGGCAAAGGAGATGGGTGGAGTATTTGCGGACCTTTGATTTTACTCTTGCCTATACCCCGGGCAAGGGTAATGTTGTCGATGCGTTGAGCGAGAAAAGGGAAAGCCGAGGTGGCCGTGAGAGAGTGGAAGTCGATGGAGCGGTTGGCGACGTTGCGGTACTGATTTGTTGTTCGTGATGGTAGGACGGTCCTGAGTCCTTTGGTGGTAGTGCCTGAGTTGTACCGGCGCGTCCGGAGGAACAATTGGGTGACATTGAGTGCGAGGTTCTCGTGCCCGTATTGCGGGCCGGGGAGCTATCCGGGGACTGGACAGAGGGTCCCGAGCATGAGTTGTCGTTTCAGCGGCGGTTGGTAGTAGCTTCTTCCCTCGGGGATGAGGTGATGAGGAGTTTCACCAATCTAGGGGTTCCTGTGCATCCAGGGGGTACGAAGATGTACCATGCGCTTCGCAGACATTTTTGGTGGCCTGGGATGAAACGCGATGTGGCTGCCTTTGTTTCGCGGTGCCTCACGTGTCGCCAGTGAAGGCCGAGCATCGCCGGCCGGCGGGCATGTTACGACCCTTGCCCATGGGCCGGAGTGGAAGTGGGACCATATCGCGATGGACTTTGTGGACTGGTCTTCCACCCACCACCGGGAGGAAGGACATGATTTGGGTGATTGTGGATCGACTCACAAAGTCGGCCCATTTTTCTTGCTTGTTCGCGAGCCGGGACTCCATTGGGGCCTTGAGTCAGTTGTACATGAACGAGATTGTGAGACCGCATGGGGTACCATCATCGGTTGTCTCGACCGGGATTCGAGGTTCACTTCCCGTTTGGGGCCGGTTTGCAGGCGGGCTATGGGAACCAAGCTTCACTTGAGTACAGCCTTTCACCCCGAGACGGACGGTCGATCGAGCGGACGAATCGGACCATGGAGGACATGTTACGGGCCTGTGTGTTAGATTTCGGGGGTTCGTGGGCAACTCACCTTCCTTTGGTGGAGTTTGCCTACAACAATGCCTATCAGCATCCATTGGGATGGCTCCTTTTGAGGCGTTGTACGGACGGCCGTGTCGATCACCTTTGTGTTGGACGAGGTAGGAGAGGCAGCCCTCTTGGGGCCACAGATTGGTTCAAGAGGCTACCGAGAAGGTCAAGTTGATTCGTCGAGCGTTTGTTGTCGGCTCGTAGTCGGCGAAATCTTATGCGGATCAGCGGCGGCGACCTTTGGAGTTTTCTCGTTGGTGATCATGTGTTTCTTCGTGTCTCTCCACGCCATGGACATCGACGGTTTGGGCGAGGTTCCAAGCTATCTCCGCGGTTTATTGGCCCTTTTCGAGATTCGGATCGTGTGTAGGCTGTAGCCTACCGGTTGGCGTTACCACCGCGGCCGAGTCGAGTGCACAACGTGTTTCACGTGTCCCGTTGAGGAAGTATCACCCCGACCCCACTCATGTGATTGATCGGGGGACGTTGGACATTGAGGGTCGACATGTCCGTCATTGAGGCCCCTATCCGTATCCTCGATCGGAAGAGAAACTTTGCGTGGTCGTGCTATTCCTTTGGTTCGCGTCTTTGTGGCAGCACCGTGGCATTGAGGAGGAGACATGGGAACGTGAGTCCGTGATGCGGGAGCAAGATCTCGCACTTGTTCGAGACCCAACAATCTTAAGCGTGGGGAGGTGGCCGTGGCCCAAGGGATAGTGATGTTTCCTTGTGATGTGTTTTCTTGTATTAGTTGATGTATTTGTATTGTCTTTTAAAGACATGTGTTCTTATTTGTGATGTGCTTTGAAATGTGTATTCGTGCCATGTGGACATGTGTTCTGTGCATTATTGTGGTTATGGATTATGGTGGTAGTATGTGTTATGTCTTTGTTGTCTTGTGTGTGGTGTATGACCCATTTGGGTGTTGTGGCTTGCGGTGGCAAATGGGTAGGTTGTGGTTGTTTTCCTCAGATGTCATTTCTTTTCGAGGACGAAAAGTCTTAAGGGGGAGAGGATGTAAGGACCCGTCCCTTGAGTTAGTCGTTTGCCTCCCGAGTAGAGTTTTTCTAGATTTTGACCTAGTAGTTGGACTCCAATGAATTCACGTGCAAAAGGAAAGATGCTTAGAATGATGTCCTCTATCTACCACGGAAGTTTCAGACCAAATGGACATGTATGTGAGGTGCACGTGATATGGGTCCAATTCACGTGCAAGTGTAATTGTCTTCCAAATGATGCAAGGAGGCTGGGGTGAAGTTTGAGAGCATTTGGAGTTCATATGGAGTTGCACGTGAATTGGGAATTCACGTGCAAATTGGCGTGCAAGCATATTTTTGCATGGTTCCCTTGGTTTTGGCATTCTAAGGAACTTTCTCCAAAGGACCATGTTGAATTCCGAATATTTTGGTGTGTATGGATGCGGAAAGGGTGTAGCTTGTGTAATCAAAACTACGTCGTTTTGATCCTGGGTTTACTTAATCAAAACTACGTCGTTTTGATGTGAATGGTGTCTATATAAGGAGGGCTTGAGTTTGAGTTTAGGGTTCTTGTGTTCCTTTTCTTCACCACGCTCGCAGAGAGAGAGAGAGAGAGAGAGAGAGAGGGAAGGGAGTTGCTGGTTCCTGCCGGAGCATCTTGCGTGGGGAGGACGGCGTTTGGCGCGGGGAGCAGGAAGATCCGCTTTAAGGTAGGGGTTCTGTTCTTCCTAAACCCTCCTGTCCTAGGGTCCTAGGGCGGATTCAGGGGTCATATGTCTGTTTATATATATATGTAAATTCATATAGGTGTGATCTCCTATATGAAGGTTGGCCTTCGGTGGCATTTTGGTGTGGTTCGTGATCTATATGCTATATGTTTGATGAAAAGCTCCGTGTGAATATAGTTATGTGTATATGCACGCTAAGTGTTTGAAATTATGCCTGCGAGGTGTGCATGTTATGTGTTTGTGGAAATGCTGTGTGGTTGGGTTTGTGAGCTTGTGGATATATGCATGCTAAGTGTTCGATGTTATTTTACTGTGTGGTAAGCATACTAAGTGTTTGATGTTATGCCTGTATGGCCATGTGTGTCTTGCGTCTTTGGCTTGTACACCGTGTGGTGTGGGCTTCAGGCCCAGGATGTGGAACCCGGTGGTTGTGGAAGCCCTGGGATTTTTGTGGAACCCGGTGGACGTGGAAGCCCGGGATCATTCTTGAAACCCGGTGGTCTGGAAGCCCGGGGAGTGTTTATGTACTAGCCCATGTATGATCGTGTTTCTTTGTTATACATCGTAACTATATCTGGTGGGATAATTGTATCACGACACAAAGACTTGTACACAAAGGCATGTAGTCCAGTGCATGGGATGGGTTGGGGAGACATGATCCCTATCGAGTGTGGTTGCTCACCCCTCCTACCATGTTGTTTTCTTTTCAGAACCTACAAGGCGTTAGGTGGGACCCCAAGGTGGAAGACCTTATTTATTTAATTTGTTTATGTTATTTTTATTATGAGAATCGATGTAACCCCAGTGGGGAAAGGATTTTGTTGTAATAAACTGGATTGGATTGCTTTTAATGAATATTACTTTCTTGAATGTTGTGGATGTTTAAAATGTTAAATTCTTGATTTGTATCCTACCCCTTTGCCCTCCGTGTGGGTAAAAGGGGAGTCACGTACCGGTTTCCTCGGGTTGGAAATCCGGGGCGTGACAGAGGTCTTTTTGGAACCACCCATAAACATATTGCCAAACATAAAACATATCTTCACAAATTTTTAAACAATCACATCAATGGTAAATTTCAACGTAAAGGAAGGTCTTGCAATAATAGCCCCGATAAGTAAAAGGGGTATTCACCATTCAATAAATTAGATTACCAAGTTTCCAAGAAGTGCCAAAGAAAGTTAATTCTTCTTAAAATAATATTATGAGGAAAAATCTTGAGATAGAAATATAGAGAAGAAATAGGAAATGAATTTCCACGTCGGAGATTATGGTAAGGAAAGGGAGAGGGGATCCTTACAATCCTTTTGTCTTCCGTTTATAAACCTTGAAACAAAATTTAAAAAGTTAATATTTTAGTTTTAATAATAATTGTATATTCATAAATAATATATTGAGAGATATATATAAGTATATTATGGTGGAAAAACTTCTCATTATAATAATAATAATCTATACATATACATATACATATATAATATAAATATATAATATACATATATAATATACATATATATATTGAGGGGCAAAGCCATCCATAATATATATATGTATATGAGGATACTTAGCCTTCCATGGAATAATAATAATCTATATATATATATATACGTATGATATACATATATATATATTGAGGGGCAAAGTCATCCATAATATATATATGTATGAGGAGGCTTAGCCTTCCATGGAATAATAATAATCTATATATATACATATATGTATTATTTAATAAATATACATATATATATTGAGGGGCAAGGCCATCCATAATATATATATGTACGAGGAGGATTAGCCTTCCAAGAACATGATTAATATATGCTTAAAATATTTACCTTTTTGGAACTTCCAACAAGTGAGAGGAAGATTGAGAGAAGAGAAGGCTTGGAGGACTATTGGGGTGTTAATAGAACTTTTTGGGAAGTATTTGGAGGAGAGTTTTGTGGCTTATTTGAATGGAAAGAGTGCTTGAGAAGGGGAAGTGAGGCATGCTATTTATAGGTAAGGTGGTAGGTGTAATATTGTGAAAAATAGTGTACGAATTTGACTTTGGTATTAAATTAAATTATTTAAAATATATATAATGCTTTATTTTCCTCCTATTATCCTTTCTTAAAATGTGGGTATCTCCTCCTACCATTTAAAAAATGTTTTAAGACTTTTTAACCTAGAAGGTTCCTTTGGCATCAAAAGTCCACATTGGTGTACTCCCTACTAATTCAATTATAACATTTTTTATTTTATAGTTTTTGACAAACAGACAATTGTATTGCATTACTGACTCAAGTATCTACAAATGGGTATCAATTTTATAATTTTTACATATGTATAACAAAAGTTATTGAATTTTAAAGTCATACTAAAATGTTTACTCATTCATACTGAACCTATGTGTAGTATTTTAACTTCTGGAATTGATTCGCTACATATTAAATTCTGAAATTTCTACACGTTTTAGCTAAGTAATAAATAAACAAATGGGCTTTGGTTTCATGTCAATTGGATCTGTATAATTCAAGTTATGGATTTTTGAATGGGACCTCCAGAATCTGCCTCATTCAAATTTTTGGGCCTTACCTATGTTTTATACTTTTGGTAAAGTTAAGGCTTGTAATACTTACTTACCCATAGTAATTTGGTTTAAGAAACTAAATGACATAATATATAGCATCTAAACTTTTTATGACGTATAAGAAATTATTTTATTTTTATAACGTATTTAATATTAACGCGGATAAAATAATATAATTGCATAATCAATAAACAATAAAGTAAGATAACATTATAGCATAAAATATTATAAACCTAAACATAAACATTAATATCATATTTTATGGTATTCGTAAAATTTCTTGAATTGTATTAGCGTATGTGCGTAGGGACGTGTTGTCTTCCGCAAGAGAAAATGCGACAACCCTTCGGCTAACATTGTTGTAGTTGTCGCATTGAATAACCTCAAAGTTCTCCCGTGTCTCGTCGCATTATATTGCAGCCATTGGACACGAGCATTTAGCTCATCTACAAGAAAGCATAGCTTTGTAACCTCAAGTCGTATTGCCGCTGATCTTCATCTCATTAAAGATTCTCGGATGGCGGTACTTGAGAGCTTGATGCCATAACCTCTTATTATTATTCTTCTTACTTCTATACTCTCTTATAAATAAAATCTCATACTCATACCTATTTATAACAATTCAAATGGATACTATTCATAACGGTTAGTTACTTATTCCAACGGCTAGTTGCTATTCTAACGGCTACTTACTAGTCACATGCTATTTAAATGACTATATTTGGTACTTATTTTTATCGTGATAATATCTAAAATATTCTTTCTAACTATTGTTAGTAACGACTTTATTATTATATTATTATTATTACTATTTAAGGAAGAACTTAAATAGTTAGAAAATTTTACGGGTCTTACACATGTGATGGTAGAATTGATAGATGGGGTAGAGGTAGTGACACGCGATAGATTATGAATGCATTTGACGGTTGTCTTTCTTACTTCGTGTAGTAAGAATGCCACCGAGGAGAGCGACACGTGCGTCGTGGCGGTGGTTGATGAGTAAATTCACTATGAGGAGGCCCAGGTGTGGGCCATCGGAGGACATGCACGTTGTTGTTGGCACAGTGCCGAGAGGGCATCCGATGGATGTCTGGAGAGGCCAGGAGGGTATCCGGCGGAGAGGTTCGGAAGAGAGGTGCGCCGTGAAATGGCAGACAACCAGGGTGGTGCCGCCGCCACCACCAACACACCAGTGGGGGGGGGTTACCTCGTGAGCGTGGAGAGTTCGGCGGGTAGCGTACCGATTCATGCGAGGATGATGTGGTGACAAGGTTTCGAAAGGAACAACCTCCAAGGTTCAACGGAGAAGGGGATCCTGTGGTAGTGAGCATTGGTTTAGGCGGATCGAGCATGTGTTTTCCTTTCTCCTACCCCGGGAGGAGGATTAGGTGAGACCGGCCATTCAAGCAGTGGAGGGGAATGCTTTGGAGTGGTGGCTGAGTGTCGCGGGGAGCCGTACGGTGCAGTTCATCTTTGTGGGAGGAGTTCTTGCAACTCTTCCATGGCAAGTTCTTCCTCGAGTCATTAAGGTGGCAAAAGAGGGAGGAATTTGGCAGCTTGAGGCAGGGATCGAAGACACTTACCCAAGTATGAGCGGAGTTCCGGAGTTTGAGTAGGTTTGCTTCCGAGACTATGGCAAGGGAGGACGAAGGATCACAGGTTTACTTTGGGCCTTAGGCCGGCCCTTAGGGAGACGGTGGCGACCTTGCGATTGAGGACTTATCGCCGAGGTAGTAGAGGTAGCTCGTATCATTGAGAGGGAGCTGGATGATGAGGAGGCAGGCCCATCGGGGTCGCTAGTTGCGGGCGGATCGAACGTGATTCGAGGCCCAAGACCGAGAGAGAGATAACGACTCCTTCCGCAATAAGGGACAACAACGTGAACCCAGGGAGGTTTAGTTTTAGCGGCGAAACAGGAGGTCCAACGGAGGTCTCCCCGGTGGTTGTCATTCTTTGTGGGGAGCAAGGCCACTTGGAGGGAGTGTCCAAAGAAGGATTGGAGATACAATAGTTTAGTGGATGAGAGGGTCATTTGAGTGGGTTTGGAGTGGTAATAGGGGAGTTGGGGGCATGGCATCTGATAACGTGCACTTATGCCGTTATTTTATAGCCTATTTAGAGTATCAAAGAGCTTGTTTAGAGCCTTTTTAGTATCATATTTCATATATATTTGCTCTAACCCCAAGAAAGACTTGGCTGTGCTTGTATATGTGTTTTGAAATGTTTTGGGCAGGTTTTGGATGATTTCTTCTCTAGTCATCAGCTAGACTACTCTTATCTCCTAAAGAGGAGCTTGTGGCAACTTATGATCTCAAAAGGAGGCATTTTGAAGGCTACAAGCGACAGGGACACAAGAGGTCTCTTCACACTATTAGTGCGTAACAAACGTTTTGATTTATTTGACCATGAAGATGGCTTAACAATATCACGTGCAGTAGGAAAGTTGCTTCAAATGATGCCCTTTACCTCCCATAAAAATTCCAGAGCAAAAGGACAACAAAATATTTTGCACGTGATATTGGGATTTGATTTGTTTGACCTAGTAGAGGCTTTAGATGATCTCATGTCAGAACAAAAGTTGCTCCAAATGATGTCATCTATCTCTCATTAAAATTTCAGACCATTTGGAGGTGCCGTGAAAATGACCTTTTCACGGGCAGCAAGATATTTTTGCATGGAAGGCTTCTATACGATGTGATAAAGTGTTGGGTGAAGTTTGAGCAAATGGAGGTGCCCGTGAAAATGACCTTTTCACAGGCAAGATTATTTTTGCATAGTCACCTTTGTTTTGTTATGTTGATGATTTTTCTCTTCCGGAGCTTGATCGATTCGCTTTGTTTAAGGTGTTTTTAAGGTTTGAATGAAGAATAAGGGTCACTTACCAAAACGACATCGTTTTGGTTGCGATCACATTTATAATTGGGGCACACCTTTTGTAACCACTAATTTGGCCCACTAAAACCTATAAATAGGGTCTTTGGAGGCATTGTAAATTATCTTGAGTGGGAGAATCTGATCGAGTTGCGAAAAGAGCTATAGCCATTGCTAAAAGATCGGATTGTCCTTGGCAAGAGTGAGTTTAGGCAGCGACTGGAGTCTTTGGAGGCTGGAGTCCTGGTTCATCTTAGGGTCTTCTTTATTGTCTGGTAATTGTAATCATGTTCTTTCTCGTGATTGTTATTGTTTTTGTCATGATTATGGAGTAGTCTTGTTAGTTTAGGGAGCAATGTAGCCCCCAAGAGGTATGAGTCAGTTTGGTTATGGTTGTTCAATAAAATAGAATTCAGTTCTTGTTTAATTCACTTGCTTGAATGGAAATGCCTAGTTTATGCATAATTAGGTAATCTTAGCCCTTGTCTAGGGTGGAACACTAGCGAATTAGATTTAATATTGCATGATGGACCAAGTCTGCAACTATTAGATTGTTTATCTACCTTGATCACTTTTATTCACATGGACCAAATGGGATAAAAGCCTTAAATCTATCTTAGCATGGACCAAATGTAAGATAGGTAGGAGATAATCAACATGAACGTGAACTAGAACATAAATCAAGAACAAGAGCCATAACCAGACTATTACAATCGATTGGGTGGTAAACATTGTGACCCTAGATCCTTAATCATGAAATTTTTATACCAATAACTTTGCCAACTTTCGATTTAATCACCTTTCGTTCACATTATTTGTCCAACAAAAATCAATTGTCCGAGACATAAAAACAACTTGTTAGCTTAGTCTTGTTGCCAACGCATTAGCTACCTCCCTGTGGGTTCGATAACCGGAGTCTTAATACTCCATTTTATTACTTGACAAGTGCACTTGTTGCAAAACCTTCAGACATAATTTATGCGGGTCACATCCAAGACGAGGGTGATGCCGGTTTCCGTGCACCAGCAGAGAGACCAGCTTTGAAAGTGGCAAAGTCGGGCAAGATCGAACCAGACCCGACCTCTGGGGAGGCCGGAGCGGCGGTGGGTTGATGCTCGGAGGCGAGCAGGTGGGAATCATCGCAGGGGAGAGCCGACTAGTTGCACGGGCCAAGGGAGGGTGTTTGTCTTTGAACACCCCAGAGGAGGTCGAGGCTACCACCTCCACCGGCGGAGGGTGGGGCGGGACCATCGGTGGTTAGAGGTACCCTTTTGATCTCTCTACGCTTGTTTACTCTTTTTGATACGGGTGCATCTTGTTCGTTTGTTGCTGAACTTCGATTGAGTTGCTGGGATTCGCATGTGTTGAGCGGAGAGACCCTAACGATGGAGTCTCCTGTGGGGGTATGATTGAGGTGCGCGCATAAGTCGTGACTGTGTGTTAACTATGGGGATATGGAGCTTAGTTTCGATTTGCACGTGATGCCCTTGCGTACGTTTGACCCGATCTTGGGTATGGATTGGCTTATGGCTTTCGAGGCCAAGATAGATTGTTATCGGCAGCGTGTAACCTTCATGACACCCGCAGGGGACTTCTTGCATCTTGTAGGGGGGAGTGGGACCCGTGAGGCGAGTCGAGCCGGGCCGATCTTTGGACCGGTGGGGTGCCATTACCCACGGGTTGGCGGCACTTGACCTTTGCTTGAGGAGGGGAAAGTGGAAAAGAGAGTGTGGCCAGCGATTGTTGACCAATTTCGGGATGTCTTTCCCTGACGGTGAGGAGGTTACCTCCTAAGAGAAGTGTGGAGTTCACCATTAAGTTGGTACCGTGGATTGGCCCAATCTCCCAAGTGGCATATCGTATGGGCGTACGAGTTAAGGGAGCTTGAGAGGCAAATAGAGGAGTTGGTGGACGGGGTATATCGGGCTGAGTACCTCAACCCTGAGTGCTTGTGTCTTTGCAAAGAAGGCAGATGGCACGCTCCGCCTCTTTATTGACTACGGAAGCTAAATTTGGTGTTTGTGAAGAACAAGTATCCGTTGCCTTGGATGAACGCTTGTTTGACCATTTGAGTGGGGCTCGGTGGTGTTCCAAGATAGATGCCATCGGGGTATCACCGGTTAAGGGTTAGGGAAGAGGACATCCCTAAGACGGCTTTTCGGTGTAGGTATGGGCACTATGAGTGGGTAGTGATGCCTTTCGGGCTCACTAATGCACCAAACAGTGTTACATGCATTTGATGAACCAGGTCTTTGCTCCATATTTGGATTCCTTTGTGGTGGTGTTTATAGACGATATCTTGGTGTATTCTAAGACGGAGAGGGAGCATGTGGAGCATTTGGCGATAGTGCCTTAAACCTTGAGGGACCAGGGTTGTTTGCTAAGTTTAGAAAATGTGAGTTTTGGATGCGGGAGGTTCACTTTCTTGGCCACATATAGTGTCGGTGAGGGAGTTAAAGTGGACCCGACCAAGATTAGGTCGTGGCATTGTGGGAGAGGTCAACCAATGTTTTCCAAGATTCATAATTTCCTTGGTTTGGTAGTGTACTATTGTCGTTTTGTAAAGGGATTCTCCCATTTAGCGCTCTCTATGACGCCGTTGACCGAGAAGGGAGTGAAGTTTGAGTGGACTAATAAGTGTCGATGGCGTTTGAGGCTCTTAAAACCCGTTTTACCACCTTTTGTGTTGAGGTTACCTAGGAGGGTATCCCATATGAGGTGTATTGTGATGCATTCGGGATTGGTTTGGGGTGTGTGCTTACGGAGAGCACGGTGTGGTAGCTTATGGGTCGAGGCGTGTGTCATGCCCCAATTTCCTTTTCACTTGGAAATGGGTATGGATTGCCCATGCCCTTAGAAGGGTCAAGGGTTAGTGCAAGCACCTAAAAGGACTTATGTCACGGGTGCTGCCCCAAACTTGTACAACCAAGCAAACATGCCATTGGGTATGCTCTGCTCCCAAACCATGCACACAACCACAAATCAAACGATAACTACATATCAATTTATTACATTTCAAAGGGGCTCAAAGTTCATTACAACTCAATTGGGGAAAAACTCCCATTAAACCACAATTTGCTCTGTTTACAAATAATCCAAACCATAAAACAGAAATCCACAAACTAAAACAATGAAACTAACATAAAGTCTTCGCCCTCTGGCCTACCACCATAGCTCTTTCACCTACCACCTTCTAAACCCTGCAAAAGAACAATTTATAGGAGGGGTGAGCAAATCATAGCTTAGTAGGTTCCGGTCTCTCCTGACTCCGTCCCACTCTACAATATGCATGACAAGTGTATGCTTGTGCTCGTGTCGTGCCTAAAGCTAAAGCCGCAAACATCACCCAAGAACACACCATTTACCTTAGCCCACACCGGAGGGTAGAGGACACCCGCCACCACGGCGACATGACATACATCCAAGCGAATGTTGCATGGTCACCAATGCAACATTTTCCACCCGAGTCCGGATATGGCCATCACCTCCTCGGATACCATACCTACCCTCAGGAATTGGGGCGTGACATACCATATTGTCACGCCCCAATTTCCTTTCACTTAGAAATAGGTAAGTGACTACCCATGCCCGCACCCGAAGGTCAGGGTTGGTGCAAGCACCTAAAAAGGATTTATGTCACTAAAAGGTCCCAAACTTGTACAACCAGGCTAACATGCCATGGGGCATGCTCTGCTCCCAAACCATGCACACAACCACAAATCAAACAATAACTACATCTCAATTTATTACATTTCAAAGAGGCTCAAAGTTCAATACAACTCAATTGGGGAAAAACTCCAATTAAACCACAATGTGCTCTTTTACAAATAATCCAAACCATAAAATAGAAATCCACAAACTAAAACAATGAAACTAACATAAAGTCTTCACCTCGTGGCCTGCCACCACAGCTCTTTCTACTTGCTTTGCTAAACCCTGCAAAGAACAGTTTATAGGAGGGTGAGCAAACCATAGCTTAGTGGGTTCAGTCTCCCAGGACCTGTCCCACTCTACAATATGCATGACAAGTGTATGCTTGTGCACATGTCGTGCCTAAAGCTAAAGTAACAAACATCACCCAAGTAACACACCATTTACCCGAGCCCACACCGGAGGGTAGAGGACACCGCCACCACAACGACATGACATACCACATCCAGGCGAATGTTGCATGGTCACCAATGCAACATTTTCCACCCGAGTCAGATATGGCCATAACCTCCTCGGACACCATACCTACACCTCGGAATGGGTGCGGACTTAGCCCACCGTCGTGAGTCTTACACCGAGACTCAAGACCGTGATCTGCCAAATCTCAAAGGGGTCCAATTATTGTGTACGCCCCATATCTCACTCCAACCCACATGTATTTGGGTACTCAATCTCAATAAACAATTCAATCAGTTTCAAAAGCGGTACAGAACACATCTCAACTCAACACAACTCAAGAGTGCAACTCAACAAGCATATCTCAAACATATGCTGCAACTCAAAGATTCTCGACACATTCCGGTCCTCAAAACTCGGGTTATTAATTATCTCCTCAACAAATCTCAAATAAGATTCACATAGGCGACATAGTTAGTTACGGATAAAATACACCAGCCCCCAGGCTTAAAACCAAACATACGACATACATCACTGCACAAGTATATTATCAAACACATAATGAGCATAGCCACACGGGCATACTATCAAACACATAATAGGCATGTATAACCCAACGATTTTACAGCCCAATCCCAAACATCGGAATCACAACCAATATGCCATTGAAGGCCAACATCCATATAGGAGATCACACCTATATGGATTTACATATATATATATATATATATATATATTAACATGTATAGACCACAAATACTCTAGGACAGAGAAGGATTAGGAAGGACGGGATCCCTACTTCAAGAACCCCGCACCCTCTTGCTTCCACGCGAAACGCCGCCCAACCACGGAAATCCCCTCACAGAAGGACCGAAGCTCTCCCTCTCTTTCTCTCGGCCGTCTCTCTCTTTCTCTCTCAGTATGTGATGGCCGCAAGGGTTTCAGAAAAGAAGAACCCTAATCCTTAGAGCTCACCTCTTTATATAATCACATGACATCAAAACGACATAGTTTTGATTAAATGAAGCCCAACATCAAAATGGCATAGTTTTGATACACACTACAACCTTCTAACATCCGTATATGACAAAATATCCATAATTTCAACATGGTTCTTTGGGAAAAGTTACAAGGATCACAAAACCAATCTAATGGAGGCCGCGTGTGACAAAGGCCATTGTCACGGGCACCTCCCAAATTCCTAGGATTTTTCCCCAAGCCCTAGAACAACGTTAGGGAAGGTTCCTATGCAAAAATAACTCGCCTCGTGACAACCATTGCCGCGGGCATTGTCGTGAGCACCTCCTTTTGGGCTCAAATTTTGCCTCATGCTTCCTTATCATCATACAAGGTGTCCTAGCCAATGTGTGTCAAAATAAAACTCCTCAAAACCCAATAATTTGCTACTCAAAGAGCAAAACTCGATTAACTCCTCATGTCCTAGAACACGGGTCCTTACAAGCTGAAACCTCATGAGGAGAATTACCTACTCATGATCTTGAGTTGGCGGGCCGTCATCTTTGCCTTGAAGAGTTGGCGCATTACCTTTGGGGGAGAAGTTTGTGGTGTTCTCGGATCACAAGAGCCTTCAGGACATCTTTACTCGGAAGGACTTGAATTTGAGGCAGAGGAGATGGGTGGAGTATTTGCGAGACTTTCGACTTTACTCTTGCCTACACCCTAGGCAAAGGCAATGTTGTGGGCGTGCGTTGAGAGCAAGGGGAAGGCTGAGGCTGCCGTGAGAGAGTGGAAGCGGATGGAAGCAGTTGGCGATATTACGATTGCATCCTATTGCTCGTGATGGTGGGACGGTTCGAGTCCTATGGTTGTTGTGCGGTAGTGACCAACGAGTCCGGGAGGGACAATTGGGGGATATTGAGTATGAGGTTCTTCGTGGCACGTATTGAGGGTCGGTGAGTTATCTAAGGATTGAAAGAGAGGTCCTGAGCATGAGTTGTCTTTTTAGGGGCGGCTAGTAGTGGCTTTCTTCTCTTAGAGATGAGGTGATGAGGGAGTTTCATCGTCTAGAGTTGTTGTGCATCTTGGGGGTATGAAGATGTACCATGCACTTGGGGACATTTTGGTGGCCTGGGATGAGGCGAGATGTAGCTGCTTTTGTTTCAAGGTGCCTCACTTGTCAACAAGTGAAGGCTGAGCACCAATGCCGATAGATATGTTGCGGCGGTTGCCAATAAGCCCAGTGGAAGTGGGACCACATAGCGATGGATTTTGTGACTTGTCACACCCCAATTTCCTTTCACATGGAAACGGGTAGTGGCGCCATGCCCGCACCCGAAGGGTCAAGGGGTTGGTGCAAACACCTAAAAGGACTTATGACACGGTGTTGTCCCAAACTCATACACCGCTAACATGCCATGGGCATGCTCCTGCTCCCAAACCATGTACACAAACAATAATTAAATAACAACCACAACCCAATTCATTACATTTAAAAGGGCTCAAAGTTCAATCAAACTCAATGGGGAAAAGTTCCCATTTAAACCAAGAATATCACTGTTTACAATTAATCCCAAACATAAAATAGAAATCCATAACAAAACAATGAAAACCAACATAGTCTTTAGCCTCGGCCACTTTATCACCACAGCCTTTTACTTACCGCCTGTAAACCTGCCAAAGAATAGTTTATGGGAGGGGTGAGCAAACCATAACTCAGTAGGAATCCAGTCTCCCGGACCCGTCCCACTTTCCGGTATGCATGATAAGTGTATGCTTGTGCTCGTGTCGTGCCTAAAGCTAAAGCAGCAAACATCCCCGGTAACACACCTTTTACCTGAGCCCACACCGGAGGCGGAGGATACCCCACGACCATGGCGACATGACATACCACATCCAGGCGAATGTTCATGGACACCGTCCTAACATTTTCCACCCCAAGTCGGTATGGTCAACCACCTCCTCGGGCGCCATACCTACTCCCAGAATGGGTGTAGACTTAGCCCACCGTCGTGAAGTCTTTATGAGACTAAGACCGCGAGCCCTGGCCAAATCTCAAGGGATCCGATTATCATGCCGGCCGCTTTCAGCACAATCCCGTCGCATTTGGGTGATCGATCATCTCAAACAAAAATATAATCAGTTACAAAAATGCTGCTTGTAACACATGTCAACTTAATATAAAGCAACGATCTTTGCTTTCAATGAGTATATTACAAATAAGGTTCACACGGTCAGCATGAGTCGAATTCTAAACAACATATACCGGCCTCATGATTCAAAACCAAATCCACGTAACATACAACATCCACACAAGAATATTATCAAACACGTAGTGAGCGTAGCCAACAAACATTTTATCAAAGCCTTAGTGGGCATGGGCCAACTAACGAGTTCCGGCCCACTAAAACGTCAAATAAACCCCATTATGCGATTGAAAGCAACATCCAGTATAGGAGATCACACCTATATGGATCTGCGTATATATATATATATATATACATGTATGGGACAGATACCAGAGACCCAGAGAAAGATTGGGAAAACGCGGGTCCACCTTACCAAGCGTCCTCTGCTCTGTCTCCACGATACAAGCTACCACCACAAACCTCTCGGCCAAGATCCAAGGTTCCCTCACTCTCTCTCTCTCTCTCTCTCTCTCTCTGGGCTCTTCTGGCAATAGAAAACCCTAAACCCTAAACCAAGCCTTAACACCATTATATAGACACTTTACACATCAAATAGCGTGAGTTTTGATTTAGTGAAACCAGGATCAAAACGATCATTTTTGATCAGAGAAAGTACCACCTTCCGGCTTCATACAGGGCAAAATACTCATAATTTCAACATGGTCCTAGGGAAAAATCATTAGAATGACAAAACCAAGGTAACCATGCAATAATATGTCTGTGCAGCCAATTTGAACACGATTCCCAATTAGGCGTGTAGCTCAATCACCAAACTTTACCCAAGCCTCCTTCGTCATATAAAAGACATCCATACGTAATAAAAACCTTTCACGCCAAATGGGTCGATTCGCGCACGTCCTTTTGGACGAAACATGTGGTAGATAAGACATCATTCTAAGAATCTTTTGGTCCTTACGCCAATTCAATCGAGCCTGACCTACTAGGTCAAAAATCTAGAAAGTTCCCATTCGGAAAGAGCAAGACGTGACTAACTCAAAACACGGGTCCTTGATGATGGTCTTCCACCCATCTTGGGAGGAAAGACATAGATTTGGGTGATTATGGATCGGTTAATGAGTCGTCCCATTTCTTCTCTGTTGAGAGTGGGATTCCATTGGGGCCTTGAGTCACCAGTGGGATGTGAAGCAGGTCGTGGAGACTACAGGGGGTACCATCATCGATTGTGTCCGACAAAGATTCACGGTTCACTTCTGGTTGAAGGCAAGCCTCAAAGAGGCTATGGAGCCAAAGTTTAACTCGGTGCTAAATTTCTCACCCTGTACCACAAAAAGAGGGACGAACCAAACATTGGAGGACATGTTGCGGGGCTTTGTACTAGATTTTAGGGGTTAAGTAGGCAACTCACCTTCCTTTGGTGGAGTTTCAACACAACGGTTATTAGACATCCATTGGGATGGCTCCTTTTTGAGGCATTGTATGGGAGGGTGTGTCAATCTTTATGTTGGCTGGGTCGGGGAGGTAGCTCCTTGGGACCAAATGGTTCAAGAGCTCCACAGAAGGTAAAGTTGATTCATGTTGCGCTTGTCCGTCTAGGGTTGAGCAGTCTTGTGCGAATCAGCGGCGACCTTTAGAGTTTTACATGGGAGATCATGTGTTTCTCCCCGTCATGGACATCGGCGGTTTTGGGCGAAGTTCCAAGCTATCTCCGCGGTTTATTGGTCCTTTTGAGGTTATGGCTCGTGTAGATTACAGTGGCTGCCGGTTAGCATTGCTTATCGCGATTGAGTCGGGTGCACAATATGTTCCATGTGTCCCAGTTACGGAGAGTATCATCCCCACTCATGTGATCGATTGGGGACATTGGACATTGAGGATGACATGTCCGTTGTTGAGGTCCCTATCCGTATACTCGATCGGTGGGGAGAACTGCTTTGTCGTCTTTATTCCTTTGGTTCAGTGTGCTATGGCAACACCGCGGCATTGAGGAGGAGACTTGGGAGCATGAGTCCATGATGCGTAGAGGAGCACCAAAGTTGTTCGGGCGAAGAACAACATTAAGGGTGGGAGGTGGTCAGCAAGTAATGTCTTTATTGTATTAATTGTTTATGATTTGGTATTTGTATTGTCTTTTTGACATGTGTTTGTATTTGAGATATGTTTTTGAGATTTAGACTTGTATTTGTGCTTTATACGAATATGTAGTTATACGCATGGTGATGCATGTGGTTATGTTTGTGGTGGTGCTTTGTGCCGTAATGTAAATGGGTAACATGTGTTGGTTATTCCTTGTATGTTGTTTCTTTTCGAGGACAAAAGTCTTGAGGGGAGAGGATGTAATGACTCGCGTTTTGGGATGTGAGGAGTTAGTCGCAGATTATGCCTTTTGAGTGGCAATTGTTGGGTTTTAGGGAGTTTTATTTTGATACACTCTCATTTAGAACACTTTGTTTGATGGTTAGTAAGCCAGGCGTAAGATTTGAGCCCAAGAGGCTTTTTGGGCGTGACGCGACAATGCACGTGACAATGGTTGTCACGGGCAAAGGAGGTTTTTGCATGGGAGCCTTCCTAATGTTGTTCTAAATCTTGGGGGGAAAAATCTTAGGGCATTTGGAGCTTGCATGTGACAATGGTCTTTGTCACGTGCAGCCATGTTTTTGCACCATCACCTTGGTTTTGTTATTCAGTAATCTTTTCCCAAAGGGGCATGTTGGAATTGTGAATATTTTGTCTTGTATGGATGCGGGAAGGTTATAGCTTGTGTAATCAAAACTACGTCCATTTTGATGTTGGGTTTCACTTAATCAAAACTACATTGTTTTGATATTGAGGTGTCATATAAGGATGAGGAGCCCTCTTGTTTTAGGTTTATGGTTTTTCATGTACCGGCTGGGAGAGAGAGAGAGAGAGGGAGAAGGAGAGCTCTGGTTCTTTCCGTGAGTGTCCAGCGTGGGTGGACGGCATCTAGCGTGGGAGCGTGAAGGATCCTTGGGTAGGGTTCTGTTCCTCCTTGAAACTATCCAGGGTTTTGGCCTTGTAGAGGCATGCGTTGTATATTCTGGATATATATATATATATATGTAAATTCATATAAGGTGTGATCTCCTATATGGATGTTGGCCTTCAATGGTGTATTTGCTTGGATATTTGTATATGCCCGGTGAGGTTGGGGATTACGTATGCTAAGTGTTTGTTTTTATGTATTGTATATGCATGCTAGGTGTTCGATTTATGTTTGTGTGACTAAGTTTGAGAGCTGTGAATGTATGGGTTCGATGTTATGCCCGTGAGACTCTGCAAATCATGTGTTTGATGTTATGCCTGTGGCTTTGTGTGCTTGTGTGTTTGTTGGTACACCAGGTGGCGTTGTGGAAGCAGGGACTACTTTGGAACCTGGTGGCCGTGAAGCCCGGACTACTTTGGAGCCCAGGTGCTGTGGGAAGCCAGGACTATTCTTGGAACCCGTGGTGGAAGCCCGGGACATCTATGTTGGCCCGTGTGGTAGTGGAATTGTTAGCCTGTGTGGTCGTGGATATCTTACTTGTGTGGTTGTGGCAAAGGTAGTACTTGTGACTTGTGTGCTGACGCTTGACCGGATTATCAGCTGCTTGTATCTTATTGTCATACTACTACTCTTGTACACGTCCTCATGTAGATGCTAGGGCATGGGATAGGTAGGGGAAGACATGATCCCTACCGAGCCGTGGTTCGCTCACCCTCCTTCTCGTGACGTGTTTTCTTTCGGGGAACATACGTACGCATGGTGGAACCCCAAGGTGGAAGACCGTATTTGTTTTATCGTTTGCTCAATTGTTATTTTTGGGAAATTGATGTAACCCCGGTGGGGAGGTCGAAAACAAGATTTGAATGTAATAAAGGCATGTGGTTTGGTTTTAAATGTTTGTTGTGGTTTTGAAATTAATAAACATATTGATTTACGTCTTTCGAATTTCTTGTGTATGTGTACGATGTCTTACGTGGGATGTTGTATGTCAACCCTTTGCCCACCGGGTAGGTAAAGGAGTCCACGTAACAGTTTCCTGGGTTGGAAATCCGTGAGTCGACACCACCATACTCACAGACTTTGATGATGATGATGATCGCCCATTGGGACACGCATGAAGAAGATCTCATCGCTCCAGGACAAACCTCATACTCCACTCAGCCCTAGTCCCCTCAACGACCCATCCAACTTGGCCGAGGCCTCCACGCCAGCTTCACCCACTAAACCAGTTGCTACCTCCACCACAAAACGATGTTACCACCACGCACTATCACTACGGAGCCAGCCAAACTGAACTTGCCACTTTAAATAGCTATGTTCTTGGGGACACCACCGCGCGGACTTGTGGCTACGAAGCATTCTTCATTGGACCCGAACTATGTAGTTTCTTACACGATGGTGAAAAAATGGATAATATTGAGATGACACGGTTCATCTTTGCCCAAAAGTCCTATTTGGCGACTTCCTCTCCATATCCGCCGAGATACCCGTGTGGAGCTCGTTTGCCTATTATGCAGCCTTATCTCATTGATGATGCCTGATCGAGTTTATTCACGGTCGCAGATATGAGAACTCCTTCCATCCATGGAACGAAGTCGACCATGTGCTCGTCCCCTACCTATCGACATCCCCACACTAGTTTCTTCTCGACATCGACTTCAAAAACCGGAGGATCGTCATCTTTGACTCCAAGCCCACTACTCTACTACTCCATAGGGAGAACAACCCGTGAATTCAATCGCACCCTCACGTGAGTCATGCAGGATATCCGCATAGGTGTGGTGGCTATCCTCTTTAAAAACCGATGGATATTAGTCGTAGCCTGGCAAAGGCGTTCTACTTAGGATGATCTTTCATAGTTGTGGTTTTTATGTATGCCATTATATTCGCATCCCCGACCACCACTGGCTTCCCTGTCCTCGTGCCGACTTGATCATGTGAGAAGTCGAGCCACCTCGTTATATCCGACTCTTTTGCTCAACTCTTGCGAGCAAGCACGTTTTTCTATTTACGCAAAGTGTAAATAATCCCGACTTTAAACCGTAATTGTCTTGTACTCTATTTAATTGTACCCTGCCCTTCTTTCCCATTTATGTACTTATCCTCTCTCGGTTACTTTTTATTTCTATCTTTGATCTCTTGCTATTGTCCTATATATGTCTTGTGTGCTCCCAGTGTTTGGTGCTTGTTTCTCATCCCAGCAAAGGGGAGTATCTCTCAGGGGGAGCAATGTCATCGGGGAAGTTATCTTCGACGAGGCACTAACGAAGAGATTCATGCCTAGGGGGAGAGGAGTGTGCCATTTTTCTTAATTTGGATCTCCTCCAAATTTTTCATATGCAAAGATATTTTCTGTTAACTTAAAAAAAATTGCCCAAAAGAAGAATCGTGAGTCTCGGACTTCATGATTTTCACCGGTTGTCGACTTACATTAAATAGGGGAGATTATTGGACATATACGATTTGATAAAGCGCCAAGATACGATCTAAGTCTTAAGACTCGTAGATTTGAAGGGTCATGGGGTTGACGAGTCAAAGTTATATAGTAAATCTGCCATGGAACATCTTGGCGAGAGGTTCGTAGACTCGTAGGCTCTGGAGACTCGAAGCATATTTGTACAAACACATTGCGACTCGTAGATGCGAGGTCGAAGGTCGTAGAGTCGCAAAGACGGAAAAGAGCGTTCTGACAAGCGACGATTAAAATTCGGACACGCAGAGTCGAAGAATTTTAAAGAACAATAACTAAACTTAAATAACTCGAAGACTCGAAGCCCTGTGAACTATAGAGTCCCTAAAGCGCTTATGTCACTTAATGGAACTTAAAGTACCGCTAGACTGCAGACTAAAGGTCTGAGAGTCGCACCTTAAAACACTCGTTAAGAAAATAGGACTTGCTGACTCGTAGGTCGAAGGTCGAAGAGTCGAAGCCAAAAGACTGACCAACTAAAATGAAACTCTAGAATCGAGAGTCGTAGAGTCGTAGACTCAAAGGATACATGTAATTTAGGGAACTTGTGACACATCACGGACTCGAAGATCATGAAGCGAGTTATAAAAGAAGGGTCGTAGTCAGAGTCGAAGACTCGTAGAATACGAAACTCAGTACATGAGCAACTCGTGAAAGGCTAAGGAAGAAATGTAAAGTCTAAGACTCATAGAGTCGAAGATTTTCACGGTCGAAGACTCGCAGAGTCGAAGTGCCTCTTAGTGAAGTAAAATAACCGAGGAAAACCCGAAGGTCGTAGATCCCGAGAGCTAGGGTCGAAGACTGAATCGTAACAACGGGTAGAAGGCGCATCGAAGAAGTCACTAAGAGCCATTAGGATAGTCATGGACTCACAGAGTTGTAGACTCGCGAGTCGCAGACTTATAGTTAATAAAGTGACACAACAGACTTAATTCAACTCAAACTCCAGCCTCGAAGACTCGAAGATATCCGAGTCATAGACTCGCAATATCAACACGAAAGCCTCGAAGTAAACTTCCATAACTTCATAAGCTCTAACCGAAACCATCGAGTCACCAAACCTACGAGGTACCCACCTTCAAGGCATACTTACAACCCTAAGCATATTCACTTAGATATCTTGACTAGGGTTTGTACAAAGAGCTTGCACCGGTCTCGAGCAGACGGAGTGTAGTTAATGTCGCGTCAATTCCTATCAACCACCCTCCACGGATGAACGGCTAAGATCGATCGCGCAGTATGGCATGTGTCACGCCCCCGAATTCCAGGGAACCCGGAACCGGGTACATGACTTCCCCTTGCCCGCACCCGATAGTCAAGGGGTTGGTGACTAGCACCAATGGAGACTACACGCGGGTGTTGTCTCAAATATGCTACCCTATATGATCATACATCAAGGGTAATCCTGTACTTTCCATATATCATCTTGCATACAATGAGTCAAACATCACAGAACATCACATCATACGCATATGCAAATACAAGCGTCCACGGACCCATGTCCGAGATATCACATAAAACAATACAAGGAATATAACTATATCATACATCGCAGTAATGGGCGTCCTCCCGGAAGAAAGTCCTCCACTAGTCTCGGTCACACCCGAAAAGTGGTAAACAACAAGTAGGGGTGAGCGACAAGCCCGCAGGTGACCCCAACACTCCACATCATGCAGTTATGAGTCTATACTACATGCTCTTGGTGAGTGCATTGTGTAGTGTACAATCATCAGGACTTAGCCAACAAACAAACATCGGGAGCACCGCCCTTTACACCCGACTGTCCACGATCCTCAACAGGATCCCGACCAGGGCACTCGTCCTACCCACGCCCTATATGCTCGGACACGATCGCCACACGAGCTGCTATCAACAAGATATGCCTGCCACGGCATAAGAAACATGCCGCCAGGTCGCCACAGAGCTGCCGCCCGAGCGATATGCTTGCCACATCAAATACAAGACCATCGGTGCATCACGGTGAGAACCCAAACAAGTCACGAGTCCATGCCCCAATACCTCACACCAACATACTAACATGAGTATGGCATGCCATTCTCAACATTTCCTTTAAAAGCGTAGCAGTCTTTCACAAGTAAATCCTCAATCCTTGATTTATGAAGGAAGTACCCATAGCAGACTATTTTCTTGAAATTAAAAGTCCTGGCATTGGGTTCCCATATCATAAATAAGATAATCTGATTTTTTGGGGATTTTTTTAGAGATGTCTAACCCCACTTTCCAAAAATTCACTACTACTTAACTTTTGGGTTTTTAGATTTTTACATTAAATCCCAATTTTCACATTTTGAAAAGAGTGGAATTAATTTTTCTAGTATTTTCTTTGAATCCAAATGGGGGGTTTCGTTATTTACATTGTAACTTGAGTATATACTTTAATGGTTTACAATGTAAATGGTTCAAATGCGATGAGTTTGCCTTGCCGCGGAACTCAGCTACGGATTGATGTTGCGGAATGGATGACAGCGGATACACCGCTGCGGAGCGAAGCTTTCGGATCAGTTCTTTATTGATCCGGACTAACTACTCCGGACTACCGATCTCGGACTAACGCCGGGACTACGATCCGGACTAATCGCTCCGGACTAGCGATCCAGACTAAGCTACTCTGGACTCTCGATCCGATTAATCGTCTTGACTCATTAGTCTATGAACTTCGACATCAGCGGTTCGCCTAATTTCTTTGTTCATCATCGTTTTGGCCAAATTTTCATTTGGAATCAACCCAAAGAACCCCCAGGCACTCAAAAACACGCGTTTTACTATACTGATACAAAATTACGTACCCCTAACCGATATAAATCGTTCTTAACCACGCATTTTATCTTTAAAATCATCATATCTAACCCCAAAATTGGGTTTCTCCCCAAAACCTAAGGTTCATACTCAAATTCATAAATCATGATAAATTCATGCATATTCCAAGACAAAATCGAGATAAGAAGTTCAAGGACACCCACTTGGAAGATTATTTGCGATCCACGAGCTCCAATCGCTCCAAAATCGCCAAGTGAAGCTCTTCTCCCTTCTCTTTCTCTCTCTTTGCTCAAACACGCATGCACCAAGCAAAATTAAAGGGATAATGCGCTTTTAATTATTTATATATGCGCTAACAATAATTGGCCTCCAAGTAATAATTGATCTCCCAAACTCCAATAATTGACCTCCCGAGGTCGCGAACTCCAAATTGAGCCCACCATCACAAACGCTTAAAATGACGAGCACAACACTAAACGAGATATTATTACACCCAAAAGACCACCCCAAATGCAAAGTCAACCAATAACCCCTCGAAAAGTCAACAATCAAGTCAAATGGGCCGGACCTCGAATCGGGCCCAAGTAACAATCAAAATGCTTTACGTCGACGACTATACTACCAGTCAAATAGTTACATTCCCATAGAATACTATCTCAAAAGTATCCAAATACGAGTCTTTACATCCTCCCACTTAGGACTTTTAGTCCTCGAAAAATAAAACACATGCCCGAAGACATAGCAAAATCCAAGCTCAAGCACCGCGACAACAAGCACAAAATATGATCATCAACATGATCACCAACCACACGGGTGCGAACGCAACTCACAACAATCCAAAAAGGCTCACAAGATGTCGGGTGACGCCAACAAACAACAAGCTCAAACCACATCTAAACATATGCTCAAACATATACAAAACAAATGCGAAAACATAACTCATACCTTAGGAAGGTCCACATCCTTCCCACCTCAGGCGATCGTCCCCGGACGGCTCGAGGATGAAGAACCCGCATCTGGCTCTCTTTCTCCCAAGTTGCTCCTCCATGCTTCTTGGTGTATAACACCCAGAACTATAGGAATCGTCTTGCCCCGCAAGAACCTGGTCCCTTTGTCCAAAAATCTTCAGGTAATCTCAATAACGGCACCATTATCACCAGTTTTATCGCGATAGTCAACACATGAGAAGGATCGGTGATACCGTGTCACGCCTCGGATTTCCAACCCAAGGAAACCGGTACGTGACTCCCCTTTTTACCCACACGGAGGGCAAAGGGGTTAGGATACAAACCAAGAATCAACATTTTAAACATTCACAACACATTCAAGAAAAATAAAGTCCATCACAAAGTCCACAAACCAAATCGATCTTTAATACAAAGTCTTCTTTTCAATCCATCCCCTTGAAGTCACCGGTTCCCATAATAAAATAACATAAACAATAAAATAAATAAGGTCTTCCACCTTGGGGTCCCTCTAACGTCCGTAGGTTCTCGTAAAAGAAAAACAACATGGTAGAGGGGTGGCTAACCACTCCATTAAGGGATCATGTCTCAACCCATCCACGCACCTAATATCTACACGCCTTGTGTACAAGTGCCTTGTGTCGGATACGAATTATTCCACCAAATATAGTTACAAAGTATAACACAAACACAATCATAAATGTGGCTAGTACATAAACACTCCCCGTCTTCCACGACCACCGGGTTTCAAGATCAGTCCCGGCTTCCACACCACCGGGTCCACAAATGTCCCGGGCTTCCACAATGACGGTTCCACAAAACAGTCCCGGGCTTCCACGCCACCGGGTTCCACATAGCCCATCCTGGGCTTCCACGACCACGGGTTCCACAAAACAGTCCCAAGCCACAACTACGGGTGTACAAGCAAACACGCAAAGACACATGTACATACAGTGTAACATCAAACACTTAGTATGCTTAGTCACACAGAATAACATCGAACACTTAGTGCATATATCCACAAGCTAATACACCGACCACACAGACATAATCTAACAACTGACGTGCGTGGCCCCACGGCATTACCTCAAACACATAACATGCCACGGCCTCACAAATACCTCAAACACATAACATGCACCACTCACAGCATTATGTCAAACAACTTGAGGCATATATACATATATCCAAACAACGCCATTGGCCAACATTCATATGAGATCACACTCTATATTGAATTTACATATAAATAGGATGATAACAAGGACAATATCCAACGGGTAATTCACGCATGGGGCCCAACCCGGATCGGGGTATAAGAAAGCAAACCCTACCTTAAAGAAGATCCTCCTTGCTCCAGCGTATGATGCCGTCCTCCCCACGCAAGATGCTCCAAAGAACCATTCTCCCCTTTCCCTCCTCCAGCTCTCTCTCTCCCACGAGGCCTGCAATGGCCGAAAAACCCCTAACCCTAGAACAAGGAGTCTCTAATCCTTATATGAGCTCTCCCACTATCAAAACGACGTAGTTTTGATTAAGTGAAAACCCAGGATCAAACGACGTAGTTTTGATCACACAAGTCAGCACCTTTCCGCCATATAGGCCAAAATACTCAATTTCAACATGGTCCTTTGGAGAAAGTTCCTTAGAATGTGAAAACCAAGGGAACCATGCAAAAATATGCCCGCACGCCAATTTGCACGTGAATTCCCCAATTCCGTGCAACTCCATATGACCCAAATGCTCTCAAACTTCACCCCTAGCCTCCTTGCATCATTTGTAATATTAACCACACTTGCACGTGAATTGGACCCATATCACGTGCACCTCATACATGTCCATTTGGCACGGAAACTTCGTGGTAGATTAGGACACCATTCTAAGCATCTTTCTTTTGCACGTGAATTCATTGAGTCCATTTATGGGTAAAATCTAGAAAAACCCTATCTGGAGGCAAACCGACTAACTCGGTACGGGTCCTTACATCCTCTCCCCTAAGACTTTTGGTCCTCGAAAGAAATGACATAAGAGGAAACAACACAAGCTACCCATTTGCCACACTACAGCCACAACACCCAAATGGGTCATACACCACACACAAAGACAACAAAGACATAACAGCACACCATAATCCATAACCACAATAATGCACATAACACATGTCCACATGGCACGAATACACATCTCGGGCACATCACAAATAAGAACACATGTCTTTAAAAGACAATACAACACATCAACTAATACAAGAAAACACATCACAAGAAACATCACTATCCATCCCTCGCCAACCCACCTCCCATGCTTAAGATTGTTCGACCTCGAACAAGTCCGTGCAGATCACGCATCACGGACTCACGTTCCCATGTCTCTCCTCAATGCCACTTGCCGCTACTTTGACGCGAACCAAAGGAATAGCACGACCACGCAAAAGCTTCTTCGCCGATCTAGGATACTTGATAGGCCTCAATGACGGACATGTTATCCGCAATGTCCAACGCCCCCCAATCAATCACATGAGGGGGTCAGGGTGATACTCCAAGAATCGGCACACGTAAACACACAAGCACTCGACCCACCGCGTGGTAACGCTAACCGCAGGGCCACTGTGCCCTACACGATCCGTAATCTCAAAAGGACCAATAAACCTCTTGGAGATAGCGTTGGAACTCCGCCCCAAAACCGTCGATGTTCACGACGCGAGAGACAGGGATGAACACATCATCACCAATAGAACTCAAAGGTCGCCGCCGCCGATCCGCATAAGATTTCTCGCGACTGAATCCGACAACAAACACCGATTTAATCAATCCTCGACTTTCTCAGAACTCTCGAACCAACCGTGGCCCCAAGAGAGCTATTCTCCCCCCCCTGGCCCAACTCAGGGCAGACTCGACACGGTCGTCCGCATAACGCTTCAAAGGAGCCATCCCAATGGATGCTCGGAGAATCGTTGTCGTAGGCAAACTCCACCAAAGGGAAGCCGTGAGCTTCCCACGAACCCCCAAAATCTACACACAAGCCCTCAACATGTCCTCCACGGCCCCATTCGTCCGCCTCCTCCGACCGTGCGATTCCCCAAAGTGAAAGTCGATCCTGTGAAGCGGTCCCCATAGCTCTCCCCGTAAACCGGCCCAAAAACGGGAAGTGAACCGTGATCCCGCCCGTGAGACAACCGATGATGGTACGCCATACCTCACACCTCGTTTACATGTACAGCCGACCAAGGTCCCACAGTCCCCTCTCGCGATGTGCCTCTGAAACGAGCCGACTTTGTGAGTCGATCCACAATCACCCAAATCATATCCTTCCTCCCTGGTAAGGGTGGAAGACGACCACAAAATCCATCACGGACATGGTCCCACTTCCACTGCCACGGGCAAGGGTCGTAACATGCCCGCCGGCCGCCGGGATGTGCCTTCACCTCGCCGACACGCGAGGCACCGGCGAAACAAAGGCATCTACATCGCGCTTCATCCCGTGCCACCAAAAATGTCCGCTAAGCGCATGGTCAACCTTCGGACCCTGATGCACATAAGAACTCTAGATTCGTGAAACGCCCTCATCACCTCATCCCCGAGGGAAGTTGCTCACTACCAACCGCCCCCGAAATGACAACTCATGCTCAGGACTCCTCTCGTCCAGTCCCCGATAGCCCATCAATACGGACTCCCAGAACCTCTGCACTCAATGTCACCCACTGTTCCTCCCGACGCGCCTCGGGTACAACTCAGCACTCCCAC
>CM042092.1:55192805-55219763 GCA_023512835.1 Taxillus chinensis
GATTTCAATTTCCAAGAGCAAAACCAAAAAATGCAATCCACTAAGATCATTATCCACTTCAAAAATCCAAAGCCTTTAGGATTCCCTTTAGAAATCCATTTAACTTATGACTTTAATAAATAACTTAGCCAAATAGAAATCATAAACTTTTTAAACTTAGCTTGATCATGGTAGTATAAATAAAATAAAACCTTCTCCTCCTAAATTAGATACCTGAAGAGTATTTGTAGGGGTGCTAATCCTTCCCCACACGTAGCCAACTCTGAGACTCCATCTGCGATACTTGTGACCATACACTTAAAAGCTATTACAGTAGAGGGGTATCCATTGTACCCAAAAAGCAGGTTGGTGGCGACTTCAAATTTCTCACCATTGGTTTAGTTTTGAGAGCTCACCCCAAAAGGGCCCCGGACGAAAACCGGTGATGACAAAAGTTAAATCCTTCATTACTCCATGGTGGCAATTAAATGTGCTTATGCGAAGCCCACCAAGATCCAGGCGCTGCTCTTCAAAAGGAAAATGAACTCAGAACTTACCTTGAGAAAATTCAAAAACAGGAAGTGATCATCGGAAAGCATTAAAGGATCCACCAATTGGAAGAGTGGTCCGGAATCGGAGGTAAGCGAGATGATCAAGGCTTGATTCGATTCATCTAGTAGCATATGCATTAAGAAATTTATCCTTGTTGTACTCCGAGTCTTCTTTCTACGATATTAATACTCGTTCCAAATCAATAGTGTTTTTTTCCTTTCCATCATTGGCCGTTCATTACGCTACACTCGTACGTACATCCTTGCATTCATGACAAAGACAAATTCAAAAAGGGAGAAAAGCCCACGGATCCCAACATTTCAGGATCAAACAAGATTGGACATTCCTATAATTTGAGATCAACCCGTAATCAAGCACACAAGCTATGTCGGACCAAGGCTTGGGAGACCACACGGAGGATCGGCTACATCGAGGCTCGAACAAGCTGTGAGATGGGGAGCGAGTCTCACGAGGTTCGATTTGAGTTAAAAACCATGATGGACCTACTAACCAAAGTGGCAATTTGCAAGGGAATCAGCCCCAAGGGAGAGGGTGGCCAATCGGGCGGCAGCAGAACTCACCACAAGAGTTTGTACAAGTTGACGATTCCCGAACTATGCGCCAGAGCGTGGTTGAAGTTCGCCCAGTTAAAGTAGCCCTTTAAATGTAGGAATGCAATCGAAGAAAACCATGGGAGCAAGAGACTTACACTTTGAAACCAACCAACAACAAAGTGGAAGCAAATAGAAACGAGGTTAAAGGCTATTGAAGGGGCAGAAAGTCATGGGGATGACTAATACCTATGATTTATGCTTGGTACACAGGAGTTGTGCTACCTCCAAAATTCAAAATGCGGATTTTGAAAAATTCAATGGTACCCAATGCCCGAAGACCCATTTTGATGATGTATTGCTACAAGTTGGCCGTGCCAACAATGACAAACTACTAATACTGCTAAGAAAGCGCAGCTGGAGGGCCATTATGATGAGTACATTCGGTTAGAAAGCGTCGTATCCATACTTGGAATGACTTGGCTTACAGCCTTCTTAACACAATACAAACATGAACTAGCAACGGACGATTGGCGTTGCGGTCATTTGAAAGTTGACAAGAAAGTTTCAAGACTTCTGTTTTCGAAGATGGAGGAGAGGAAAGCATTTCTGGGGCTAACCTCCACTAAGCGAACGAGAGCTCACCACCCTTTTCATCAGTGCGACAGGGTGTTTATTATGGCGGTTGGGAATGTATCAACTGACTTCGCCGACTTGGTTGCCTCCCGGGAGAGAGAGAGGTGAGGGGCGGCATCGAGAAGGGAAGAGGCAGGGCTTGGTGGGAATAAGCGGAGACTCTGGGGAGCCCCGTACCACCCAATCGCAAAAAGAGGAAGAAGCACAAGCGATCCCAGCAACCTAAGGCTCGGCTTCACCTCCTCTGGGACACGATCGGGATGGCTATATCATGCCGGGATGTTATGGCGGGCAGCAGTGGCATCTTACATGACATCGGCCCGCCTACAATTCAGCTGATATACGTCCACAAAGGAGGAAGCTTTGTATGCGCCTCGGCCGGGCTCCAACCTCGGCTAGCCCAACCTCGGCCCGAGCAATCGAAGTAGTCCCGTGAGAATCGGACTTTTGGAAAAGCGGAGCAACAAAGTTTGATCCAATTCTGTCCTTGCAGGCTTTATACACGATTGTTAGCGCGGGACTCAGTTAGTCCAATACCCCTAAAAGAACGGAACTCCTCCATATCCCGAAGAGAGGCGGTACAAAGGCAGGCCCATTGTGCATACATGGAGGCGCAAGTGGGCATGACACCGAGAATTGTTTGCTCACGAAAAAGAAGGTCCAAACACCTAAGAGATGTTGGATGGCTAGACTTCTCCAAGATGACCAATGCTCCTAATGTGGGCACCAACCCTCGCACAGACACTCGGAGCAAATCTCATGATATAACGACTGAACTTGGAAATCCTCACAAGGTTTCTAAGATCAAGATGAGCGAGTACCCGGCTATTACGCCATCTTACATGAGAACGGGTTCTTGGTAACCAAAGGGGTGGACGAAGCCACGAGAGCCACGGACAGAGCGTTGTGTTTACCATGGATCGGCTTATGGACATGACATTGAGGAATGTGAGAATTCCATGAGGACTGTGCAAGCCCTCATTAACTCCACGAGGCTAGAAATCACATACGAATTAGAAGAATTTCATTTGTATGGCTTAAACGGGAGGCGTACAAAGGCATTAAAGTGCTGAACCTTTGAATTATCGAATATGAGGAAAAACCAAGATCGCCACATTAGCACAAGGGGTCCGATCTCTTATCATCCATACTCAGCTCCGTTCACTGCAAATGATAAACGATTATTTGAAATACCACTTGCGAATCGGTCATTAAAGAAACCGCACAATGAGAAGAACAGAGATGGTGGTAATACATGGATGAAAGAAGGTATTGAGGTCAACAAAAACAAAGGAGGAGAGCATGATCTACTCCCCGTTACGCACCGAGTAGTAAGAACACCCCTGTTATTGATGGGGATCCCACCAAATTCCTTAAGCTAATCAAAAGCGAGTGAGTACAACATTGTGGACCAACTCGGTCGGCTTGGTAGCTCGTATCTCTTTGTTGTCTTTACTCATGGATTCAACTCCACATGAAGCCCTCATGAAGATTTTGAAGCGAGGCCTACGTTCATTCTTCGACTATATCCTTGAAAAATCTCAGCCAGTCGTTAACGATATCGTGGTGGATAACTTCCTTGGATTTTGGCGAAGATGAGTTACCATCGGAGAAAGGCATTGGACACGTCGAAAGCGCACACATATCGCGTGAATGCAGGATCATTATCTCCCGCATGCTAATCGACAATGGGTGAAGTCGCCAAACATCATGCCAACCCAAATCCACGAAGCTCCTTTGCCAATAGACCCCTCTCATGTGCGTCCACACTTGTATGGTTGTAAAAGCCTTTGACGATGAAAAGCGGGAAGTAGTGGGTACCACCCAGATATCCCTTTGTAAATTGGTCAAGTGAGTTTATGGTGGAATTCCGGTGATGGACATCGCTCGCTGATTGTTTAGGCCGGAAGACCATGGATCCACTCGCGGGAGACCCGTGCATCGACACTACATCGAAGATCAAGTTTGTGAGTAAACGGCCAGCTCATCTGCGTCTCTGAGGCTTCGAGATTCCGGGTTGCAAGCCCATGCATTCTTCCATTGAAAGTAATAGGACATACCCGAGAATCTCCTACCGATCGTTCGAAGTGGTTAATGCGGCCTATGCCCCAAACCTTTGGAAAATTCTTGCTGGATATAGGGGGCTTGTTCCCAAAGAGCGCAAAGATGGTTGCCACGGTCATGCTTAAAATTTAGGGCGCTAAAAGTCGAGGCTTTGGGAGCATGAGCCACTTAATCAAGGAACCTTTAGTCATGCAAAGCACTAAAGAAAGGTACGGATTGGGCTGAGCCTACCAAAGGCGACAAATCCAAAAAACCGAGAAGGGAGTCCAGCAACGAGAATAGAAGAGGCCCCTCCAAGAGCAAGGATAGCGTTCCACCCCTTGGGGCCATATTCGAGAAGCGGTTATATCCATCGGAGGAAGGAATGCACCATACCCATGTTACGGGCCGACCGTGGAGAGCAAGCAGATGGGGGCGGGTATGCCAAGGACCCCCGGGGCACGGTGAACAATTGGAGCATTGTGGACCTCCGGAGCCAAGTGTGGTCAGAAGCTTTGTTGGGAAAGTTACATTTTATTATGTTTTGAAGTCGCAGACAATGGTTGTAACCCTTTGAGAATATTTATGAAATAAGACTTTTGCCAAACGTATCTTCTTGCGTGCATGGCAGTGCATCATCATATTTGGTTAAACTGCGTCAAACTTTTACTAACGGGTACAATCGGGCAAAAAAGGATACGTAAGTAAACAAGAAGCGAGTTCTTTTAGGTTTGACAGTAATCCAGCTTAGGAACAACCGGTATTTGGGCGGAGGAAATGGGCGACGAGGAAAACTTTGAGCCTCGAGAAGACATCATGCGCTGTTGGAAAGGGAGGATCGACTCATTGTTCTTTACCGAAGTTCCGATCGAGGTATCAACTTCGATGACGCCTGCGCGAAAGAGCGCTATGACTAGGATCTCAGAATCACCAAAGACGTCAAGAACACGTTAATCGACCTCTTAAAAAGCCTATATCGATGTTTTTGCGTGGTCTTACGAGGATATGCCGAGGACTAAATACCAACATAGTGCAAACACCGATTGCCATTGAATCCGGGATGTACGCAGGTACAACGGGGAAGTTACGACGAATGAGACCAGCAATGATGCGAAAATCCAGAGAAGAGGTGCGGAAACAATGGGATGATGGATTCCTTGCGCGTAGCTCGATGCAGTGAAGTCGTAACATCGTGCTGTCCCAAAAAACGGCGGGAAAGTCCAGTATGTGCGTGGACTGCAGTGACTCGACAGGCGAGCCCTAAACCTTCCCGTTTCCTCATATCGACACCTTAGTGGATAATACAAGAAATATGCCCTATTCTCTTTCATGGATGGTTTCTCAGGCTATAATCAAATTCGTATGGACCCCGAACACAAAGAGAGGACCACATTCACGACTACTGGGGCACCTTAGCTATAACGTGATGCTTTGGCCGGGGAATGCGGGCAACATATCGGGAGCCATGGTGACCTATTCCACGACATGATGCATAAAGAAGGGCGAGGTATATGTGGACGACATGATAGCCAATCTCGGGAAGCAGAAAGATCATATCGAGGTTCGCAGAGCTCTTCAACAGGCTACGGAAATACCAATTAAATTAAACCTGAAAAGTGCTTCCAGAGCCTGTGAAGGGAAAACTGTCGGGTTTCATTGTAGGCAAAGGAGGAAATCGATCCAGATAAAGTTCGAGCTATCCAAGAGATGCCCTACCATGGACCATCAAGGAGGTTAGAGGATTCTTAGGCGACTCAATTATATTGCCCGATTTATTTCCCAATCATGGCTACATGTGAACCCATTTTCAAGACTTTACGAAAGAACAACCCAGAAATTTGGAATGACAAATGTCAAGAAGCTTTTGACAAGATCAAACAATATCCTCATGCAATCCACCCATTTTGATCCCACCGTCTGGGATAGACCTGGATCTTATACTTGACCGTTCGAGTCGGCGATGGGTGTGTCTTGGGGCAACATGATTCTACAGCAAGAAGAGCAGGCCATTTATTACCTCGGCAAGAAGTTCACCATCAATGAAGAAAACTACACGCCCTTGGAGAAGACGTGCGTGCTCTTGTATGGATAACAAGAAGATTGAGGCAATACACCCTTTATCATACTTACTGGCTGATTTCAAGGCATGATCCGCTAAATATCTCTTGGAAAAACCATCCATTTCGGAAGAATCGCCAAATGGCGAGTTGATATCATCTACGTACCTCAAAAAGCCGAAAAGGAAGTGCGATAGCCAGTATCCGGCGAGATAGAGCGGCTGGAAGACTTTGAGCCCATGACTATTGGCTTCCCGGATTAGCACATTAACATCATTTCGGTCGAAGTATTAGACATATGGACGATGTGGTTCGATGGAGCCTTTAGTCTCTTGGGTCACGGTGTTGGGGCCATCCCGATATCCCCAAAAGGCGAATATTTTCCCATGGCGGCAAAGCTAACCTTCCCTTGTACAAACAATGTGGCGAGTATGAGGCTTGTGTGATGGGACTTCAGAAGAAGCCATTCACAAAGGAATAAAAAAAATTACAGTGTTCGGCGATTCGGCACTCATCATTTTTCAAGTAAGGGTGAATGGGAGACTCGAAACCACAAATTAATTCCATATCGGAAGCACGTTGCGAGAGTTAGCCGAGCAATTCGAAGACATCACATTTGAGCATATGCCCAGGGGAATGCAACCGGCTCACTGACGCTCCGGCAACTCTAGCCTCCCTCCTTCGACTAGACACAAAGTTGGAAGTTCAGTCTTTCGATATCCGTATACAAGATGCTCCTACACATTGCATGGCCATTGAAGGACATGCGAAGAAAAACCTTGGTTTGAGGACGTCAAACAATATTTGCTTAAGCAAGAATACCCAACAGAGGCCACCGAATCGATAAGAGAAATATCCGAAGGTCAGCGTCCAACTATTATATTGATGGCTCACTTCGTATAAGAGAAACCATGATATGGTATTACTGCGGTGTGTGGCAAAAGAAGAGTCAATACAGATAATGAAAGAAGTGCACGAAGGGGAATGCGGTTCACATGCAAACGGACATGCATTAACAAGACAAATAATGCGAATGGGCTATTATTGGGTCACCATGGAAAAAGATTGCATTGAATATGTGCGCAAATGCCTCAAGTGTCAAATTTATGGCGACAAGATTCAAAGTACCGCCGTCCAAACTACACGTGATGGTCTCCCGTGGCCGTTCTCACTTTGGGGCATTGACGTTATCGGACCAATATCTCCAAAAGCGTCTAATGGTCATCGTTTCATTTTGGTAGCCATTGATTACTTCACCAAGTGGGTAGAAGCGACATCATACGCTAATGTCACACAAGTTGTGGTACTTCGATTTATACGGAACAACATCATATGCCGATATGGTCTTCCGAGCAGATCATAACGGACAATGCTGCCAATTTGAACAATGGGATGATAGGGAGGTTGTGCGAAACATACAAAAATTCAACACCGCAACTCGACCCCTATCGCCCAAAGATGAATGGAGCAATCGAGGCAGCCAACAAGAACATCAAGAACATTATCGAGAAAGATGACCGAAACGTACAAAGATTGGCACGAGAAGCTACCTTACGCTTTGCATGCTTATCGTACCTCGGTGCGTACATCGGCCGGGGCAACTCCATTTTCTTTGGTCTATGGCATGGAAGCAGTCCTACCGGTCGAAGTGGAGATACCTTCCCTTCGAGTACTTAAGGATACTCACTCGAAGAAGCGGGAATGGGCCCAAAGTCGTTATGAGCGATTGAATTTAATTGAGGGCAAGCGCACTGCAGCGGTTAGCCAGGAGGACAGTTGTATCAACAAAGAATGATGAACAATTACAATAAAAAGGTAAAGCCCAGAAGCTTTCAAGAGGATGATCTTGTCCTCAAGAAGATCTTGCCAATCCAAGATGACCATCGAGGAATGTGGACTCCCAATTATGAAGGCCCATATGTTGTGAAAAAGTATTCTTGGGAGGCGCATTGATCCTTGCCAAAATGGACGGAGAGTCGAGCTTCCTAATCCGATGAATAGTGACGCCATAAAAAGTTTTATGCTTAACTCTCATGTCTCCCAACAAGATTCTCATTCCGTAATGAGCGGACTTGGTGAAAACCCAAAAGGGCACCAAGGGTAAAATACAAAGCTCCAACAAAAGACAAAAAAAAGAAAACAAAGGCGGACTTGGTGAAAACCCGAAAGGGCACCAAGGGTAAAATACAAAGCCAACAATAAATCTTGAAGGGTGAAATCGGTTCGGTCGAAGCGAAAGGATCGGGACCACAACAAATAGGGTCCGTTCATAGCAGAGGAGAGACAACATTATCCAAAAACAAGGCGACTGCAACAAGTGGAAGACTTGGTCAAACCTGCGGCACACTCGAATCAAATTTGTACATTATGCTTTTAAAGACTTACAATTCTATTTATCAGATTATGACAATAGGACACTTTTTATGATATAAATATGTTTTGTGGAATTAAACCAAGCAAAAATCTTTTTATCTCTTTAATCATGTTACATCGTTTTCATTTCACATTCAAGTAGAACATCTTAAATCCCCAAGTAAGCTCTTACTAGCATTGCCTTATGAGTAGGGTCAAGCTCAAAATCCCCAAACAACTTAAAGCCCCCAACTCGGAGTACTCATATCTCCACGAGATATCACTATCCCCAAAGAAGCCGTCAAATCAAGCTCCTCAATATGGCGAAGCGAAAATTTAACATACCCTTCATGCACAACAGGAGTTCCCCCAAGCAAAGACAGGACGGACTTTCCATCCAAAGAGAACGTTGTTCCCCAACAGTTGAATGTTAGCCAACCACTCCAACAACATTGAGATAGATCTCTAGCCCTGGTTAAACCCGCAAGAATACATCACGTGGCATTCAATGCATACATCGCATAGCATCACATTGCATCATATTTCACCACAAGTTGAGGTTTATGCATCCCCGCATACAAGCACATTGCATTCCATGCATCATTGGCATACATTCAACATACTCTATTACGGGAATGTTGCTGCCTCTGGAGATCCTAGGAGCTCATATTCAGCAAACTTCTCTTCAAGCTATCCTAGCTTTCTTCGTTCAACTGTACAACTCTTTCCTTGCAATTGCCCCAAAGTCTAAACGCATCCTTTTGGCACTCGACAACCTTTTCCCATTTTGGGTCACCTCGTAGAAGCGATCTCCCCTGAGTGAACTCGTAAAGGGAGCTTAAATTGGGTAACTTCCCAAACTCATCAATTCCTTAAAGCATTTCCCCAAATACCATTTGATGTCTCCAACAAGTCTTCCCAATTCAAGCCTATCGTTGCTGTGGGCTTTCCATTTTCGATTCGAGCCTATCGTTGCAGTGGGCCTTTCATTTTCCCGTTTTCACTTTAAGCCTATCGTTGCTGTGGGCTTTCCATTTTCACTTCAAGCCTATCATTGCAGTGGGCCTTTCATTTTTCCGTTTAAGCCTATCGTTGCTGTGGGCTTTTCCATTTTCACTTTAAGCTATCGTTCTTTGTGGGCTTTCCCGTTTTCACTTTAAGCCTATCGTTGCTGTGGGCTTTCCATTTTCACTTCAAGCCTATCGTTGCAGTGGGCCTTTCATTTTTCCGTTTAAGCCTATCGTTGATGTGGACTTTTCCATTTTCACTTTAAGCCTATCGTTCTTTGTGGGCTTTCTCGTTTTCACTTTTAAGCCTATCGTTCTTTGGGCTATCCATTTTCGGTTCAAGCCCATCGTTCTTTGTGGCTATCCGTTTTCGTTCCAAGCCCATCGTTGTTGTGGGCCTTTTTCCATTTTTAATTCAAGCCCATCGTTCTTTGTGGGCTATCCGTTTTCAATTCAAGCCCATCGTTGTCGTGGACCTTTTTCCATTTTTAATTTGAGCCTATCGTTCTTTGTGGGCCTTTCGGTTTTCAATTCAAGACCATCATTGTTGTGGGCCATTTTCCATTTTTCAATTCGAGCCTATCGTTGTTGTGGGCCTTTCGGTTTTCAATTCAAGACCATCATTGTTGTGGGCCGTTTTCCATTTTTCAATTCGAGCCTATCGTTCTTTGTGGGCCTCTCGAGTTTTCAATTCAAGACCATCATTGTTGTAGGCCTTTTCTCTTTTTCGATTCAAGCCTTGTCATTGTTGTAGGCTTTCAATCTCCGGTATCAAGCGGCCTTAGATGCCTCATCAAGGTATTATCCAAGCACACCGGCCTGTGAAGCCCCCTTTTCCCTCTCGGGGACAAACCCAACCGTCGCACTTCTTCCTCTAGGTAAGTCGGGTAAGTGCTCCAACCCGTCCAAAATGACTCCCTTTTTATCTTTGTACGTTGTTTGTATACAAACGATGCACAAAGAGGGGCAGGTGTAGGACCCTATTTTGTCCGGGTTGGACATACTAACCCCATTTGATATACCTTTCTGCCTATGCCATATACCTTGTTGAATATGTCCACAATGATCCCATACTTCCAAGGAATGGTCTACCCCAATCTGCACGAGATGGATACAATTGACACGGATGGGGGAGTTCAAAATTAATGACTTCTGCTACAAGTCTTTGAAGCGCCCCAAGAACAACACCAGGTGATGGAGGATGAAAATTGGAGACCAACGCACTTGACCGAGCTCAAATCGGACTTAAAATGAAGAAGTTATGGCCAAAACAACTTTTGTTGGAAAAAGTCAAACTTGCCAAAAGACGGTCAATGCCCCTGGTCAAACTGCCCGCAAAAGTGATCATGCGAAACTCTTCAAAATGCCTATGTAGGCGAATACGGATCTCCCCAAACAATTCCTGGAAGGTTATCCATTTTTGCATTTTTGGTGGGGATAAAAAGGTAATTAAAAAAAAAGGGGTTGACCGTTGACCATTGACCTGCCGACACTTCGACCCATTGACCCCCGGCTCGAAGCCTCGAGCCCCCGGCTCGAAGCCCCGAAGCCCCGAAGCCTCGAAGCCTCGAAGCCTCGAAGCCCCGTTGACTGCTGATTTCTAACCTTCGACCCTTCGACCCTCGAAGCCTCGCCGCCGACACTTCCGACCCGCAACTTACGACGCCCACGACCCTCGAAGTGTCGCTACGACGCCTTCGACCCGCGGCACCCGTATGCCTTCCACCTCCGACCCTTCGACCCTCGAAGCCTCGCTGCCGACACTTCGACCTGCCGACGCTCCGACCTGCTGACACTTCGAACCTCCGACCCTTTTTTTTGCCTTCGATTGATTTTTTTCGTTGGGCTGCTGCACCGCTTTTTCTCACGGGTTTCCTTTTTTTCCTCTCGCTGGTCGTTCTCGGGGCTTGTTTTATGCGCTGGCCATCGACAAAACATTATTTTGAATACCTGTCGGTCACATGTCTTCGCTAAACTACAAATTCAAAAAGGCAATCACGAGCTCCCCTGTTTCTGCACAAGTCGTCCACCGGACAAAATACAAAATCTGCAATTAAAAAGCTGCCTTCATAATAGAGCATTAAATGCAGCAATTAATGATAATCCAGCCAAAAACGTTTTTTGCAGCCCTTAAGATGCGATCATCCATTCCTGCACGGAGGGGAGTGAGTTTTTTTCGTTGGAGAGAGCCAAAAAAAAAAAAAGAGAGAGTGGGTTTTCATTGAAGAGAGTCATCAAAAAAAGAGAGAGCCATCATCGTGAAAAAAAAACACACACGAGAGCCATCATCGTGGGAAAAGAAACCTGAAATCGAGAGAGCAAAAAAAAAAAACAGAGAAAGAAAAGGAAAAAACAGAGACAGAAAGAAAAAAGAGAAACTCAAAAACCAGAAAAAAGATCACTCTTCCACGCCTCCCTGACTGCCATCCTTTCAGATTAAATGCCCAGTCTTCTGCAATCAACATTACTCCTTCATCCTTTTTCTCTCCTATCTCACCCCAGCTCCTTTTTTTTCTTAGCAAGAAAAAAAACACAAAAAACAGTCCCAACTTCAGCCTTTTTTCTGCGTGTTCAGCAAGCGAAAAACATAACAGACACCAATCCCTTTCCAATCCCCTATTTCTCACGCCTACTCTCCTTATTTCCAGTCATCAAAAAACTCAAACCCAGAAAATACACCACTCCACTCTTCAAATACCAAAAAATCCCCCTCACAAACCTCGCTGTCAGATCTTATTGGTTCTAAGCAAGTGATTATCGGCGCCGGCGGGAGCTCAAGCGAAGATTGGCGTTGCAAAGCTTCAAAGTCGGTTCAGCCCTTATCTTTTCAATACTTTTTTTAGTTTATTTGTATCTATATTTGGTGTAATTGTTTTTTTAGCATTTTTCTAATTTTCGTTTTTTTAGCTTATCTATATTTGATGTAATTGCTTTTCAGCTTTTTTCATTGTATTTTCCCGTATTTCTTCCTATGTGTATGTTGTAATATGTAAAGTATAGTAAAGAAAAAAGGGAAAACAAAAAAAAAAAAGGAGAGAGCGAGGGGGAGAACATGAAAAAAAAAAAGAGAAAAAAAAGAGTGATTTTCTTTTTCTTTTGTGGATGCCATAATCACACACTCCACGTTTTTATTTTCATGCATATGTTCTTAAATTGGCTTTAAGATTTTGGGTTGACAAAACAAAAAAAAAAGGGGAAAGAAAGAAAGGTTTCCAAAAACAAAAAAAAAACAAAAAGCAAGAAAAAAAGGGTCAAAATGTTTTTTTTACAAAATATAGAAAACAAAAAAATGTATGTTTTGTAACCCAAAAAAAAAAACAAAACAAACAAACAAAAAAAAAACAAAACAAAACAAAAAAACAAACAAAAAAACAAAAAAAAACAAAAAAAAAACAAAACATTTTTTAATAATTTTTTTTAATCTCTTCAACAACATGTTTTGAAAATGTTTTCATAAAATGTTTTCCAAATGTCTTCCAACAAAAACAAAAAAACAAAAAAACAAAAAAACAAAAAAACAAAAAAAAACAACAAAAAAACAACAAAAAATATAGAAAAACAAACACAAAATGCATGTTCTAACCCAAACCAAAAAAGGGGAAAAAATAAACAAATATTTTTTAGGATTTCAATTTTCAAGAGTAAAACCAAAAAACAAACCAATCCCTAGGATCTCATTATCCACTTCAAAAATCGAAAACCTTTAGGATTCCCTTTAGAAATTTAGGATAAATCCATTTTAACCATGACTTTAATAAATAACTTAGCCAAATAAAAATCATAAACTTTTTAACTTAGCCCAGTCATGGCAGTATGAATAAAATAAAACCTCCTCCTCCTAAATTAGATACGAAAGGGCGCCGTAGGGGTGCTAATCCTTCCCTACACGTAACCAACTCCCGAACCCATCTCGATAACGCAGACCATATACTTAAAACTACTCAAAGTAGAGGGTATCCAACTGTACCCCAAAAACAGTTGGTGGCGACTCTAAAATTTCTCACCATTGGTTTAGTTTGAGCTCACCCCAAAAGGGCCCGGACGAAAACCAGTGATGACAGAGTGAGCCACGTACAAGTAGTGTCCTTTTAATCTTGCATCAATATTACATTTTCCTTTTTGATCCATCCACTTGATACTACCCTTTTGATTTGTGATTGAAACAAATAGTTGGTTGATCCATTTTGAAAGAGCGTGTGACGTTGTGTATTCCTTATCGCTATTGGATATATTTCCTATGCCGAGTCTAATACACTATTAGAAATATGGAATACACGAGCTCATAAACTCTATCAAAATGGAAAAACCAACTACTTGTATTAATTAAAAATCATAAGGCAAGTGTATCTTTAAATTGGGTTGGTTATTTAGTTAATTTTGGATGCCTAAAGTGGATCAATCCAAAACAAAAAATAGTATCCTTGAAAGATTAAAAGGACACTTGTTATACGTCGTTCACTCGATTGGGATGTACTCCACGATTGTGACATATTTCCACCACCGGGTTTAATAAACTATTAGAAACATGGACATGGTCATAAACTCCATCAAAATGGATGAACCCACTATTTACTTCAATTACAAATCAAATGGATGGCGATTTGGCTAATTGTGGACGTCTTGAATGGATCGATCAAAGACAAAATGAAATATTCATCGATTAGCTTGAAGGACACTTGTTTGACGTAGTTAGCTTCAATGTGACGTTCGCACAATAGTGACGTATTACCCATGGCAAGCCTATTAACCTATTGGTAATAAAGAATACACGATGCCATATCCGCTATCAAAATAGACAAAGCAACTTTTTGTTTCAATTAAAAATCAGAAGACAAGTATCTTAGGCTAAGGCTTTTTATTTACTTGATTTCTCATGTGTCAAACGGATCAATCAAACAAAAAAGTAATGTCAACAAAAGATCGTAAGGACACTTGCTATATGTCGTTTGTTCAATGTGAAATACTTCACATTGATGATGTCTTTTCTAAGCCGAGTTTAAAACTCCATTAGCGACAAGGATTACACAACGTCACAAGCTTTTTCAAAACGGATCAACCAACTATTTGTTTCAATTAGAAATCAAGAGTGTAGTATTGAGCGGATCGATGAAAAAGGAAAATGTAATATTGATGCATGATTAAAAGGACCCTAGTTGTACGTGGCTCGCTCAATGGGACGTACTCGACGGGGGTGATATATTTCCCATCTTGAGTCTAATACACTATTAGAAATAGGGAATACACGAGGTGTCAAACTCTATCAAAATAGAAAGACTCACTACTTGTATCAATTAAAAATCAAAAGGCAAGTATCTTTAAGTTAGGGTTGGTTATTTTGTTAATTTCGGATGCCTCAAGTGGATCAATCCAAAACAAAACGAAAAATAGTATCCCTGAAAGATTAAAAGGACACTTATTATCGTCGTTAGCTTAGTGGGATGTACTCCACGATTGTAATGTATTTCCTACGCCGAGTTTAATAAACTATTAGAAATATGGAATGCACATGATCATAAACTCTATCAAAATGGATGAACCCACTATTTATTTCAATTACAAATCAAAAGGATGGCGATTTGGCTAATTGTGGATGTCTCGAATGGATTGATCGAAGACAAAATAGAATATTCATCGGTGCTTAAAAGGACACTTGTTTGACGTAGTTGGCCTAATGTGATGTTCCGCACAATAGTGAGGTATTACTCATGCCGAGCCTTATTAACCTATTCGCAATAAAGAACACATGACGTCATATCCCTTATCAAAATGGTCAAAGCAACTTTGTTTTGCAATTACAAATCAGAAAGCAAGTATCTAAGGCTAGGGCTTGTTATTTACTTGATTTCTCATGAGTCAAATGGGTCAATCAAACAAAAAAGCAATATTAACAAAAGATCAAAAGGACACTTGTTATACATCATTCGTTCAATGTGAGATACTTCACATTGATGAGGTCTATCCTAAGTCGAGTTTAATACTCCATTAGCGATAAAGAATACACAACGTCACAAGCTCTTTCAAAATGGATCAACCAACTACTTGTTTCAATTACAAATCAAAAGGGTAGTATCGATTGGATCGATGAAAAAGGAAAATGTAATATTGGCGCAAGTTTAAAAGGACACTAGTTGTAGTGGCTCGCTCAATGTGAAGTACTCCACAGGAGTGATATATTTCCCATGCCGAGTCTAATACATTATTAGAAATAGGAAATACACGAGGTCACAAACTCTATCAAAATAGAAAAACCAACTACTTGTATCAATTAAAAATCATAAGGCAAGTATCTTTAAGTTAGGGTTGGTTATTTAGTTAATTTCGGATGCATCAAGTGGATCAATCCAAAACATAATGAAAAATAGTATCCTTGAAAGATTAAAAGGACACTTGTTATACGTCGTTAGCTCGGTGGGATTTACTCCACGATTGTGATGTATTTCCTACGCCGAGTTTAATAAACTATTAGAAATATGGAATGCACATGGTCATAAACTCTATCAAAATGGATGAACCCACTATTTATTTCAATTACAAATCAAAAGGATGACGATTCGGCTAATTGTGGACATCTCGAATGGATCAATCGAAGACAAATCGGAATATTCATCATTGCTTAAAAGGACACTTGTTTGACGTAGTTCGCCCAATGTGACGTTCTGCACAATAGTGAGGTATTACCCATGCTGAGCCTATTAACCTATTGGCAATAAAGAACACACGACGTCATATCCCCTATCAAAATGGTTAAAGCAACTTTTTTTGCAATTACAAATTGGAAGGCAAGTATCTTAGGCTAGTGCTTTTTATTTACTTGATTTCTCATGTGTCAAACGGATCAATCAAACAAAAAAGTAATATTAACAAAAGATCAAAAGGACACTTGTTATACGTTATTTGTTCAATGTGAGATACTTCACATTGAAGTGGTCTTTCCAAAGCCGAGTTTAATACTCCCATAGCGACAAGGAATACGCAACGTTACAAGCTCATTCAAAATGGATCAACCAACTATTTGTTTAAATTACAAATCAAAAGGGTAGTATCGAGTGGATCGATTAATGGACTTGGGTGATGGGGATTTAGTGGCTATTGGCGTTGACTATAAATGAGTTCCTAAGAAGTGTCTTCATTGTCGTGAGTTTGGTCACCTTACTCGTCTTTGTAAGAAGACTCGGATGTGGGTCAAAAGGGGTTCCTCTCGTGGCTGGTGCCACTTTAGCCGGCCCCAATGCAGCAACGTGCCGGTCGAGTCCTCTCCCGGCTGGTTATTTTGCTTCAATGTCCGAGCCTCTTGTCGATTCCTCTAAGGTGTTGGCTCGCGGTGACCTGGTTTCTAGCGAAGGGGCTGTCCTGGGTCTATTGCAAGGCGGTTGCTCTCCAGGTTTGGTCTTGCCCTCTAGGGAGTTTGCGGCGGTTAATCTAGATTCTAGTGCTGTTCCAGCAGTGGTTTCAGAGCAAATTTGCTCTCCTCTTGCTCTAGACGATGGGGGTTCTGCTGTGCCGGCCCTAATGCAAGGGGGATGCAGTTTGGTCTTGCCCGCTCGGGAGTTTGTGGTGTTTGAGCCCGGTACTCCCCGGATGGGCTAGTGTCCCCATGGTCGATGCAATTCGGGTCCCATCACTTCTTCCCTATTTCAGCATATGGTTGATGGGGTTGATAAACCTGTCTAAGCATGCTCGGTGGAATTTGAAGCATAAGGAGAGTCGTAAGAAACAAAAGGGGTTGGATTCCCCTTGTACCTTACAGCGTTCTCTATGATTAAGTTTGCCGCTTTGAATATTCGGGGTCTCAATGACCCTATTAAGCAAGTAGAGGTTCGTTATTTGGTGAAGGTCCATGCTCTTTCCTATGTTGCCTTAATAGAAACTAAGGTTCAACAATGTAATCAAATTACGGTTGTTGCTTCTTTAATGCGTGGTTGGAAGTTTGTTGACAATTTTGATTGTCATCCTCTGGGGCATATTTGGTTTTGTTAAGGAAAGTAAATATGTCAAATGCATAAAATCAGTGATTTCCTTGATTTATGCTCTATCAAATCATTTCCTTGTATATAGGAATATATATTAGGATATAGATTTAATTTTAAGATCTCACATTGATATTTGTATTCTGTATATATGTATCCTTTTCATCAAGTAAATAATATACATAAAATAAACTCTTCTTTTCATGGTATTAGAGCACGTTTGCTCCTAACAATCCAATTATAATTTCTTTTTCTTTTCTCTTTTCAACTGTCATCTATGGCAGAAAATCAAACCAAACGTGAGGCAGAAAAATACAATGATCTAAATGATCCTTTTATCTTTACCACTCCGATTAACCTGGAGTTGTGCTTGTCACCTAACTGTTGAATGAAGAAAATTATAGCACTTGGAGTCGTGCCATGCTTATGGCTCTCAGCATCAAAAATAAAGAAGGCTTCATCAACAAGACCATTCAAAAACCACCATCTACATCCACCATGGCACTCCAACAATGGATGCATTGCAACAATCTCGTGAAATCCTGGCTTCTCAATTCAATTTCACACAACATCGGAGCAAGTGTGATATACAATGAGTTTGCGCATGAAATTTGGGCTGACTTGAAAGAGCGGTTTCCACGCATCAATAGTGTTCATCTCTTCCATGTCGAAGAAGCAATCCATGATTGCAAATAGGACAATATGACCATTGGTGCTTGTTATGCCAAGCTCAAGGGTCTCTAGGATGAACGAGATGCATTGTGCTCTATCCCAACTTGCACTGCAGGTACAATCAAAGAGGTTCTACAATTTCAACAAAGTCAAAAGACTATGAAGTTTCTTATAGGTCTTAATGACGTATATCTTGCTGTTTGGGGACAGAATCTCCTCATGGATCCACTTCCTACTGTCAACAAGACTTCTTCTCTTATTCTCCAAGATGAGAGACAATGAGTTGTGTCAAAGGGCAGTGCACCCATGTCTGACATTACGGCCTTTGCCATAAGGACCAACTCACGAAATTCTGGGAACAAATTCACTCTCAAAAATCCTCTTCTAAAATGTGAACTTTGTGACAAATTTGGTGTAACGCCCCCAAATTTGAACCTCCAAACCGGGTGCGTTAGCGGAAATTAAATATACAAATTTTATATCAATTTCAAACTATTACTTATTTAATCAAACAAACCATTCATTATTACAAATTTCAATCCAAGATCTTTAAGGTTTAGGGGTTTAGAGACTAAGTATCCATAACCCATTATTACATAACAAAGCACACGAGCAAACAACTTAATAAATCTTTAAAATTTCACACAACTTTATTTTCAAGCACTTCTCGACTCTTTATCCTAGTTTCTCCATCCCTTAATTACCTGAGGTTGGAAAAGAAATCATAAAAAAAAGGGTGAGCTCAAATAGCCCAGATAAGGGTAAACATAAGTGGGTAAGGAAAATCATGAAGATATCGAACATAGGAAATACCATATAATATTTGCACATCATACATGATCAACATTTCACAAGGAAATCATAACATGGAAGATTATGTTTAGACATCGTATCATAACATTATAACCTAGGTTAACCACCCAGATACCATATCATAACATAACATATTATCAGCTGGATTGACACTCTCCAGTGATGTTCTTACCCAATGCATTGGAGGTCTTTCTGGAACCACCCATTATAAACTTACTTTGTCCAAACATAAGAGGTTATAATAACTTTAACATACATAAGATGAGGCATATTATAGAATTCCAATAAAACATTCAAGGTTAACAAGGATAACCACGAATATCAAAATGGTTATCTACCCCAATCAATAGCATAGATTACCAAGAGAGATTAAAAAGAGACTAATCTAATCTTCTCAACAATAAAATGGAATTAAAAAAAATAAGAAACATAAAACTCTTACAATAATAATTTCAAATAAAACAAGATAAAGAGGAAGAGAAAAGTGAGAAAAGGAAAAGAAAAACCCTTACAATCCGCTTGTCGTTCTCCGCGTTCTAAACCTTAAAAATATCAAAACACTAAATTAGCATTAATGCTTGAAAAGTTTAATATCACACATATCTCCTTTATATATATATATATATATATATATATCATACTTTAACTTATATCTTTTAATAGGCATACCGTGCTTGTTGGGTTGAATATTAATTTGGGTTCCCACTTCTATTGCTGTTCCATATCCTATTTCGATCCCATGCATCATAAGCCTTGAGTTGTGCACTAATTAGGTTATATGCCTTGAGAGTTTTTGAATAAGATTTACTTCTTGTATTGGGTGAACGGAAAAGATGTTCGATAAGCTTATTTTTCCTACGTGTCTTCCACCTTAACCATGAGGGGATATTAGACACGGGTCTAAAGGGACGATCAGGGAGGAGATAAGGATGGGGATAGCTTGTGAGGTTGAAGCATTAACAATTGGGGTTGCAGAAGAAGAAGGGCGATTGTCGGGGGAATTCATTTTGGAAGTCGTTCCTTACGATCTTCCGCTATCTAGAACCTTAAAAATAAAAATAAAAACATAAGTTAATATTCTCATCTTTTCACTTGAATTATAGAATGACAATATATGCTATGATAAAATACTATAATTTAAAATCATTACACATGTATATATAAATATATATGAGGTGGCAAGGCCAACCATGTATGTATATATACGAGGTGGTACAACCAATCATATAAATAACATATGTAAGGTGGTAAAACCAACCATGAATATAGTATATATGAGGTGGTAAAACCAACCATATAGATCTACATAATAAATAAGAAGTAACTTCAAAATTTCAAAATCTTAAGTATTACCTTTCGTAGAACTTCGACGCTTGGTAAGTACCAAAAGCAAAAGAGGATTTGAGTAGAGTATTTGGGGTGTTAAGAGGGCTTAAGGGAGTGTTTTGAGAGGGAATTTCGTGGTGTGGCTTGAGGGATTTGTGCATTAAGAGGAGAGGCAAGACACTCCTTATATAGGCAAGGATGGTAGGTGTAATAGTGTGAAAAATAGTGTACAAATTGGACTTTGGCATTAAATTAAATTATTTAAAATATATATAACACTTTATTTTCTTCATATTATCTCTTACTAAAAACATGGTTATCTCCTCCTACCATTAAAAAAATGTTTTAAGACTTTTAAACCTAGAAGGTTCCTTTGGCATCAAAAGTCCACATTGGTGTACTCCCTACTAATTCAATTATAACGTTTTTAATTTTGTAGTTTTTGACAAATGGCCAATTGTATTGCATTACTAACTCAAATATCTACAAATGGGTATCAATTTTATAATTTTTAAATATGTATAACAAAACTTAATGAATTTTAAAGTCATACTAAAATGTTTACCCGTTCATACTGAACCTATGTGTAGTATTTTAAATTCTGGAATTGATTGGCTTCATATTAAATTTTAAAATTTCTACACGTTTTAGCTAAGTCATAAATGAACAAATGGGCTTTTGTTTCATGTCAATTGGATCTGTATAATTCAAGTTATGGATTTTTGAATGGGACCTCCAGAATCTGCCTCATTCAAATTTTTGGGCCTTACCTATGTTTTATACTTTTGGTAAAGTTAAGACTTGTAATACTTACTTACCCATAGTAATTTGGCTTAAGAAACTAAATAACATAATATATAGCATCTAAACTTTTTATGACATATGAGAAATTATTTTATTTTTTATAACGTATTTAATATTTACGCGGATAAAATAATATAATTGCATAATCAATAAACAATAAAGTAAGATAACATTATAGCATAAAATATTATAATCCTAAACATAAACATTAATATCATATTCTATGGCCTTCGTAAAATTTCTTTAATTATATTAGCGTATGTGCGTAGGACATGTTGTGCTTGACGGTAAAGAGCCGCACAACCCTTCATAACATTGTCGTGGTTGTCGCACGAATAACCTCAAACTTCTCCCTGTGTCTCGTCGCATTATATTGCAGCCATTGGACACGAGCATTTAGCTCATCTATAGCAAAGCATAGCTTTGTAACTTCAAGTCGTATTGCTCACCGATCTTCATCGCGTACACTATTCTCGGATGGCAGTACTTGAGAACTTGATGCCATAACTCTTATTATTATTCTTCTTACTTCTATACTCTCTTATAAATAAAATCTCATGCTCATACCTATTTATGGAAGTCCAAACAGATACTATTCATAACGGCTACTTACTAGTCACATGCTATTTGAATGACTATATTGGGTGCTTATTTTTATCGTGATAATATCTAAAATATCCTTTCTAACTATTGTTAACAATAACATTGTTATTATTTTATTATTATTACTCTTTAAGTAAGAACTTAAATAGCTAAAAATTTTGCGGGTCTTACATTCTACCCTCCTTAAAGAAATTTCGTCCTCGAAATTATTTCGTACCTTCGTTATCACAAAAGCTCATGGTCCCAAGGAGAAAATTATAGTTACTTTCTATGGCCTATTCAATATTTCTCGAATTGTATCTGCATAAACCCTGAGGGTTAAGCGAGCTTCTGCAGCAGAGCCACATTGTCCTTCTGCTAACATTGCCGATGTGGCTGCACGGATGAGATTAGCCCTTTCCCTCATCCTTGTTTGCTCTAATAGTAGCCAATGATTACGAGTTGTCAGTTCATCTACGGTAAAGAGTAGTCTTGTAATCTCAGCCCGCACCCTTCGTTGATCTTCATCTTGCGTGGTGCTAGATTCGAGTATATACACATGAGAGTTGGATGATGCCATATCGTTGCACTGCTTCCTATAAAGATTATCTTCTCCTTCTGTTTATATTTTATATATAGCACTTGCTTAGAGTACGGCTACTTCAACAATGATAATGATATTATAATCGATATAGGTTCTCAAATGTCAAAATAGACTTGTTCTATCATCAATCAAAATCATATCAATCACTTTTTATAGATATAAAATATTGACTAAGATTTGTGGTTTCACATTATAAAACGTGTCCTAGACATTATCACCAATATTATTACTTTCTATTTATTCTGTTTATGATATCACTCTTAAAAATTCTAGGGTTATACGATGACATAGGGTTAAAAGCATCATTTATTTAAAACAAAATAAAATATGTGAAATAAAATACACCATACAGATTTCAAATTATGATAGAGCTAAGCGGTTTTCTAGATGTTGTCTAGATTCGATGATCCAGACTTGACTTCCCAAAGGTCCTTTGAAATAGCACCTTCACGTGTTGGCTTATATGCCTCCATTTTCCTTAGTAGATCCTTGCGCTACGCGCTTACGATGATGATATTCTTTTGTGATGGTTTAATGAAACCTTCTTCGATGGCAGTATCGATTTGGGCTATAAAGGGGTCGAAAAATCCACCTATATTAAGTAAGCCTATGGGTTTATCATGGATACCTAGTTGAGCCCAGCTGACAATTTCCATGAATTCCTCCATAGCTCCAAGGTCTCCAGGAAGTATAATGAAGCAATCAGAGAGTCTAGCGACTTCTTCCTTTCGTTGATAGAGTTCGGAGATTGCGTTTCCATGCTCTGAATGTGTAGATATATGTCCTCCCGATGAGCGAACGACTTGAGACAAAAGCTCCAGGAGTCCAATAATTTCGTAATTGTAGACAACGTCTAACCCTTTAGAGACAAGTTCCTCACCGAGTTCTATGGTTGCGATCTTATAACACTCTTTCTTCCCAATGGTTTTTCCTCCAAGAACACCAACTCGTTGGAACCTTGAGTTTCGTGGTAGTTTATAGTAGGAAGCCATTTTTCAACTAAAGAGAAATTGTTGTCTAGATCTAGAACTATGGAAATGGCGCGTACTTCCATTTATAGTGTTATTCGTTGGGGTGGGTAACTTAGCGTGTAAGAAAAAGCAAGCTAAAAGATAACTTGACCGTGTCTTAGAAGCATGGGTGCATTAACTTCTACATATAGCAAGAGCATGGGTGAGTGCCTTTGGCGTGCGGTATAAGGCATGCATGATATGGCGTTAACGTGTAGTAAATCTATACCTATGTAGCTTCAGCGTGCCGCAAGATTGAAGCTAGGATTCTTAACTTAAAGCATGGAACAAGATGATAGATATTTACTTGGGCATTAAAGAAAGGAGTATATATAACAAAAATAAAATAACCGTGGTATAAAAATATAAGGGTTACTTAACTTAAAATGGTAACATAAGTTAAACATGGCATGTGATAATAATGAGATTTCATAAGATAACTACTTAAATTAAGGGGTCATCATTTATTTGCTTCTCTAACCGAGCATTATAGTCCTTATGTTAAATCGGGCTACTTACTTGTATCTTGCTTGGGAGGTGGCCTAATGGTGTCACCTTGTTTGAATATTCCGAACGTCTTGGTTCGGTTCCTATGTGTTTCCTGCTGGAGTAGTGGTTGATGATTTGCCACTTACGAGGCCTGCTTGTTATCTGAGCTGGTTCGAGCCTAATTACATATACCGAATTTGACATGCCTATAATTGTTTTGGGCTATCGATTATTGTAGAAGTAAACGTGAATTTTAACTTATTATTTAAGTTATATAACTATTATTATTATTAGGTTTTTTTAACCACACATTCATACTTTTATCCCTCAACACGTATTCCTCCATTACAAGGCATGCTTCGGCTTCATCATCCCGCACCATCTCGTGCGACACCGGCTTCGTCGGACTGCAGTGAGCATCACCTGACTTCGAATCCTTCTCGTTGGCGTCGAAGACTCTATGGGTGAGGTGCTTCCCAACCTTGATGACTTGATCTTCTCGCCCTCTAACACTCTAATGAACTAGTTTGCCGATTGTTATCGCTTCTCTGGCGAGCTTGCTTCTCCTACGACGAGCTTCGAATCCGGCGAACAACCACTCCTTCCCTTCTCTACAAAATGTTTCCACTTGTCAAGATCTTGTTTACCGTTCTTGTTATTGTTGTAACTTTCTTATTTTTCATGGACGAGGTGTTTAGTCCAATTTTCATACCGTTCCTAATGACAATCTATCTATTCTATATTATCGCAATGTTAGTGTGATTTTCTTTATGTAATATTTCGTTATGAAATAATTTGTGTGTTTGTGTGCGATATACTATTATTTTATAGCATGCCAAGTGACGTACCTTTCACAAGAGTGTGCTGCCTTAAATTTATTGTGTCTGCTTCACAAAATACACGTTAGTCCATCAATAAATAACATTTTCTAACGATAATCGCATGCGTTCACTTAAAAGTTTTATTGCTTTTAATTTCTTGCAGCGTGCTATACGTTCTTCGAAATTATCATTCTAAGACCCTCCACTTATGTATCGTACTTCATATTTCTAAGACTCAGTCTCTAATCTATACTAAACCATCGCTCTGATACCAACTGTAATGCCCCCAAATTTGAACCTCCAAACCGGGTGCGTTAGCGGAAATTAAATATACAAATTTTATATCAATTTCAAACTATTACTTATTTAATCGAACAAACCATTCATTATTACAAATTTCAATCCAAGATCTTTAAGGTTTAGGGGTTTAGAGACTAAGTATCCATAACCCATTATTACATAACAAAGCACACGAGCAAACAACTTAATAAATCTTTAAAATTTCACACAACTTTATTTTCAAGCACTTCTCGACTCTTTATCCTAGTTTCTCCATCCCTTAATTACCTGAGGTTGGAAAAGAAATCATAAAAAAAGGGTGAGCTCAAATAGCCCAGTAAAGGTAAACATAAGTGGGTAAGGAAAATCATGAAGATATCGAACATAAGAAATACCATATAATATTTGCACATCATACATGATCAACATTTCACAAGGAAATCATAACATGGAAGATTATGTTTAGACATCGTATCATAACATCATGACCTAGGTTAACCACCCAAATACCATATCATAACATAACATATTATCAGCTGGATTGACACTCTCCAGTGATGTTCTTTACCCAATGCATTGGAGGTCTTTCTGGAACCACCCATTATAAACTTACTTTGTCCAAACATAAGAGGTTATAATAACTTTAACATACATAAGATGAGGCATATTATAGAATTCCAATAAAACATTCAAGGTTAACAAGGATAACCACGAATATCAAAATGGTTATCTACCCCAATCAATAGCATAGATTACCAAGAGAGATTAAAAAGAGACTAATCTAATCTTCTCAACAATAAAATGGAATTAAAAAAAATAAGAAACATAAAACTCTTACAATAATAATTTCAAATAAAACAAGATAAAGAGGAAGAGAAAAGTGAGAAAAGGAAAAGAAAAACCCTTACAATCCGCTGGTCGTTCTCCGCGTTCTAAACCTTAAAAATATCAAAATACTAAATTAGCATTAATGCTTGAAAAGTTCAATATCACACATATCTCCTTTATATATATATATATATCATACATTAACTTATATCTTTTAATAGGCATACCGTGCTTGTGGGGTTGAATATTAATTTGGGTTCCCACTTCTATTGCTGTTCCATATCCTATTTCGATCCCATGCATCATAAGCCTTGAGTTGTGCACTAACTAGGTTATATGCCTTGAGAGTTTTTGAATAAGATTTACTTCTTATATTGGGTGAACGGAAAAGACGTTCGATAAGCTTATTTTTCCTACGTGTCTTCCACCTTAACCATGAGGGGATATTAGACACGGGTCTAAAGGGACGATCGGGAGGAGATAAGGATGGGGATAGGCGTGAGGTTAAGCATTAACAATTGGGGTTCTGGGAAGAAGAAGGGCGATTGTCGGGGAATTCATTTTGGAAGTCGTTCTTACGATCTTCCGCTATCTAGAACCTTAAAAATAAAAATAAAAACATAAGTTAATATTCTCATCTTTTCACTTGAATTATAGAATGACAATATATGCTATGATAAAATACTATAATTTAAAATCATTACACATGTATATATAAATATATATGAGGTGGCAAGGCCAACCATGTATGTATATATACAAGGTGGTACAACCAATCATATAAATAACATATGTAAAGTGGTAAAACCAACCATGAATATAGTATATATGAGGTGGTAAAACCAACCATATAGATCTACATAATAAATAAGAAGTAACTTCAAAATTTCAAAATCTTAAGTATTACCTTTCGTAGAACTTCGATGCTTGGTAAGTACCAAAAGCAAAAGAGGATTTGAGTAGAGTATTTGGGGTGTTAAGAGGGCTTAAGGGAGTGTTTTGAGAGGGAATTTCGTGGTGTGGCTTGAGGGATTTGTGCATTAAGAGGAGAGGCAAGACACTCCTTATATAGGCAAGGATGATAGGTGTAATAGTGTGAAAAATAGTGTACAAATTTGACTTTGGCATTAAATTAAATTATTTAAAATATATATAATACTTTATTTTCTTCATATTATCTCTTATTAAAAATGTGGTTATCTCCTCCTACCATTAAAAAATGTTTTAAGACTTTTAAACCTAGAAGGTTCCTTTGGCATCAAAAGTCCACATTGGTGTACTCCCTACTAATTTAATTATAACGTTTTTAATTTTGTAGTTTTTGACAAATGGCTAATTGTATTGCATTACTAACTCAAATATCCACAAATGGGTATCAATTTTATAATTTTTAAATATGTATAACAAAAGTTATTGAATTTTAAAGTCATACTAAAATGTTTACCCGTTCATACTGAACCTATGTGTAGTATTTTAAATTCTGGAATTGATTGGCTTCATATTAAATTTTAAAATTTATACACGTTTTAGATAAGTCATAAATGAACAAATGGCCTTTGGTTTCATGTCAATTGGATCTGTATAAT
>CM042092.1:55220263-55333662 GCA_023512835.1 Taxillus chinensis
GTGTTTATCTACTTTAATAGGGTGTTTGACATCGGGTAATAATTGTACGATAAAAACTCCATTAGACCTAGTATTTGAAGTAAGTCGTCACCGTAGAGTACGTCACATCAAGCGAACCATGCTCGTTATGTCTCCTTTGAATCCTTTATGGATTTTAGATTTTGTTGTTTGACCAATCCACCAAATGCATCCCAAATCAACTAAATAACCAAACCAAACCTCAAAATCAACCATTCTGATTTATAATTGAGGCAAAATGTGGATTTGTCGATTATAATGGAGTCTTTGAGCCCGTGTATTCCATATTGATAATAGTGGATTAGAGACAAGCGTTGGAAGTACCTCCCAGCCACGGAGTATGTCACATTCGGCAAAACGATGCTTGTGAAGCCATTTTTTGAATCCTTTATGGATATTACATTTCGTTGACTGATTGATCTACCCAATGCATCATAAATCTACAAAACAACCAACCTAAATCTAAGGATTCGAGCCTTTTGACTCCTGATGGAACCAAAAAGTGTGTTTATCTACTTTAATAGGGTGTTTGACATCGGGTAATAATTGTACGATAAAAACTCCATTAGACCTAGTATTTGAAGTAAGTCGTCACCGTAGAGTACGTCACATCAAGCGAACCATGCTCGTTATGTCTCCTTTGAATCCTTTATGGATTTTAGATTTTGTTGTTTGACCAATCCACCAAATGCATCCCAAATCAACTAAATAACCAAACCAAACCTCAAAATCAACCATTCTGATTTATAATTGAGGCAAAATGTGGATTTGTCGATTATAATGGAGTCTTTGAGCCCGTGTATTCCATATTGATAATAGTGGATTAGAGACAGCGTTGGAAGTACCTCCCAGCCACGGAGTATGTCACATTCGGCAAAACGATGCTTGTGAAGCCATTTTTTGAATCCTTTATGGATATTACATTTCGTTGACTGATTGATCTACCCAATGCATCATAAATCTACAAAACAACCAACCTAAATCTAAGGATTCGAGCCTTTTGACTCCTGATGGAACCAAAAAGTGTGTTTATCTACTTTAATAGGGTGTTTGACATCGGGTAATAATTGTACGATAAAAACTCCATTAGACCTAGTATTTGAAGTAAGTCGTCACCGTAGAGTACGTCACATCAAGCGAACCATGCTCGTTATGTCTCCTTTGAATCCTTTATGGATTTTAGATTTTGTTGTTTGACCAATCCACCAAATGCATCCCAAATCAACTAAATAACCAAACCAAACCTCAAAATCAACCATTCTGATTTATAATTGAGGCAAAATGTGGATTTGTCGATTATAATGGAGTCTTTGAGCCCGTGTATTCCATATTGATAATAGTGGATTAGAGACAGCGTTGGAAGTACCTCCCAGCCACGGAGTATGTCACATTCGGCAAAACGATGCTTGTGAAGCCATTTTTTGAATCCTTTATGGATATTACATTTCGTTGACTGATTGATCTACCCAATGCATCATAAATCTACAAAACAACCAACCTAAATCTAAGGATTCGAGCCTTTTGACTCCTGATGGAACCAAAAAGTGTGTTTATCTACTTTAATAGGGTGTTTGACATCGGGTAATAATTGTACGATAAAAACTCCATTAGACCTAGTATTTGAAGTAAGTCGTCACCGTAGAGTACGTCACATCAAGCGAACCATGCTCGTTATGTCTCCTTTGAATCCTTTATGGATTTTAGATTTTGTTGTTTGACCAATCCACCAAATGCATCCCAAATCAACTAAATAACCAAACCAAACCTCAAAATCAACCATTCTGATTTATAATTGAGGCAAAATGTGGATTTGTCGATTATAATGGAGTCTTTGAGCCCGTGTATTCCATATTGATAATAGTGGATTAGAGACAGGTTTGGAAGTACCTCCCAGCCACGGAGTATGTCACATTCGGCAAAACGATGCTTGTGAAGCCATTTTTTGAATCCTTTATGGATATTACATTTCGTTGACTGATTGATCTACCCAATGCATCATAAATCTACAAAACAACCAACCTAAATCTAAGGATTCGAGCCTTTTGACTCCTGATGGAACCAAAAAGTGTGTTTATCTACTTTAATAGGGTGTTTGACATCGGGTAATAATTGTACGATAAAAACTCCATTAGACCTAGTATTTGAAGTAAGTCGTCACCGTAGAGTACGTCACATCAAGCGAACCATGCTCGTTATGTCTCCTTTGAATCCTTTATGGATTTTAGATTTTGTTGTTTGACCAATCCACCAAATGCATCCCAAATCAACTAAATAACCAAACCAAACCTCAAAATCAACCATTCTGATTTATAATTGAGGCAAAATGTGGATTTGTCGATTATAATGGAGTCTTTGAGCCCGTGTATTCCATATTGATAATAGTGGATTAGAGACAGCGTTGGAAGTACCTCCCAGCCACGGAGTATGTCACATTCGGCAAAACGATGCTTGTGAAGCCATTTTTTGAATCCTTTATGGATATTACATTTCGTTGACTGATTGATCTACCCAATGCATCATAAATCTACAAAACAACCAACCTAAATCTAAGGATTCGAGCCTTTTGACTCCTGATGGAACCAAAAAGTGTGTTTATCTACTTTAATAGGGTGTTTGACATCGGGTAATAATTGTACGATAAAAACTCCATTAGACCTAGTATTTGAAGTAAGTCGTCACCGTAGAGTACGTCACATCAAGCGAACCATGCTCGTTATGTCTCCTTTGAATCCTTTATGGATTTTAGATTTTGTTGTTTGACCAATCCACCAAATGCATCCCAAATCAACTAAATAACCAAACCAAACCTCAAAATCAACCATTCTGATTTATAATTGAGGCAAAATGTGGATTTGTCGATTATAATGGAGTCTTTGAGCCCGTGTATTCCATATTGATAATAGTGGATTAGAGACAGCGTTGGAAGTACCTCCCAGCCACGGAGTATGTCACATTCGGCAAAACGATGCTTGTGAAGCCATTTTTTGAATCCTTTATGGATATTACATTTCGTTGACTGATTGATCTACCCAATGCATCATAAATCTACAAAACAACCAACCTAAATCTAAGGATTCGAGCCTTTTGACTCCTGATGGAACCAAAAAGTGTGTTTATCTACTTTAATAGGGTGTTTGACATCGGGTAATAATTGTACGATAAAAACTCCATTAGACCTAGTATTTGAAGTAAGTCGTCACCGTAGAGTACGTCACATCAAGCGAACCATGCTCGTTATGTCTCCTTTGAATCCTTTATGGATTTTAGATTTTGTTGTTTGACCAATCCACCAAATGCATCCCAAATCAACTAAATAACCAAACCAAACCTCAAAATCAACCATTCTGATTTATAATTGAGGCAAAATGTGGATTTGTCGATTATAATGGAGTCTTTGAGCCCGTGTATTCCATATTGATAATAGTGGATTAGAGACAGCGTTGGAAGTACCTCCCAGCCACGGAGTATGTCACATTCGGCAAAACGATGCTTGTGAAGCCATTTTTTGAATCCTTTATGGATATTACATTTCGTTGACTGATTGATCTACCCAATGCATCATAAATCTACAAAACAACCAACCTAAATCTAAGGATTCGAGCCTTTTGACTCCTGATGGAACCAAAAAGTGTGTTTATCTACTTTAATAGGGTGTTTGACATCGGGTAATAATTGTACGATAAAAACTCCATTAGACCTAGTATTTGAAGTAAGTCGTCACCGTAGAGTACGTCACATCAAGCGAACCATGCTCGTTATGTCTCCTTTGAATCCTTTATGGATTTTAGATTTTGTTGTTTGACCAATCCACCAAATGCATCCCAAATCAACTAAATAACCAAACCAAACCTCAAAATCAACCATTCTGATTTATAATTGAGGCAAAATGTGGATTTGTCGATTATAATGGAGTCTTTGAGCCCGTGTATTCCATATTGATAATAGTGGATTAGAGACAGCGTTGGAAGTACCTCCCAGCCACGGAGTATGTCACATTCGGCAAAACGATGCTTGTGAAGCCATTTTTTGAATCCTTTATGGATATTACATTTCGTTGACTGATTGATCTACCCAATGCATCATAAATCTACAAAACAACCAACCTAAATCTAAGGATTCGAGCCTTTTGACTCCTGATGGAACCAAAAAGTGTGTTTATCTACTTTAATAGGGTGTTTGACATCGGGTAATAATTGTACGATAAAAACTCCATTAGACCTAGTATTTGAAGTAAGTCGTCACCGTAGAGTACGTCACATCAAGCGAACCATGCTCGTTATGTCTCCTTTGAATCCTTTATGGATTTTAGATTTTGTTGTTTGACCAATCCACCAAATGCATCCCAAATCAACTAAATAACCAAACCAAACCTCAAAATCAACCATTCTGATTTATAATTGAGGCAAAATGTGGATTTGTCGATTATAATGGAGTCTTTGAGCCCGTGTATTCCATATTGATAATAGTGGATTAGAGACAGCGTTGGAAGTACCTCCCAGCCACGGAGTATGTCACATTCGGCAAAACGATGCTTGTGAAGCCATTTTTTGAATCCTTTATGGATATTACATTTCGTTGACTGATTGATCTACCCAATGCATCATAAATCTACAAAACAACCAACCTAAATCTAAGGATTCGAGCCTTTTGACTCCTGATGGAACCAAAAAGTGTGTTTATCTACTTTAATAGGGTGTTTGACATCGGGTAATAATTGTACGATAAAAACTCCATTAGACCTAGTATTTGAAGTAAGTCGTCACCGTAGAGTACGTCACATCAAGCGAACCATGCTCGTTATGTCTCCTTTGAATCCTTTATGGATTTTAGATTTTGTTGTTTGACCAATCCACCAAATGCATCCCAAATCAACTAAATAACCAAACCAAACCTCAAAATCAACCATTCTGATTTATAATTGAGGCAAAATGTGGATTTGTCGATTATAATGGAGTCTTTGAGCCCGTGTATTCCATATTGATAATAGTGGATTAGAGACAGCGTTGGAAGTACCTCCCAGCCACGGAGTATGTCACATTCGGCAAAACGATGCTTGTGAAGCCATTTTTTGAATCCTTTATGGATATTACATTTCGTTGACTGATTGATCTACCCAATGCATCATAAATCTACAAAACAACCAACCTAAATCTAAGGATTCGAGCCTTTTGACTCCTGATGGAACCAAAAAGTGTGTTTATCTACTTTAATAGGGTGTTTGACATCGGGTAATAATTGTACGATAAAAACTCCATTAGACCTAGTATTTGAAGTAAGTCGTCACCGTAGAGTACGTCACATCAAGCGAACCATGCTCGTTATGTCTCCTTTGAATCCTTTATGGATTTTAGATTTTGTTGTTTGACCAATCCACCAAATGCATCCCAAATCAACTAAATAACCAAACCAAACCTCAAAATCAACCATTCTGATTTATAATTGAGGCAAAATGTGGATTTGTCGATTATAATGGAGTCTTTGAGCCCGTGTATTCCATATTGATAATAGTGGATTAGAGACAGCGTTGGAAGTACCTCCCAGCCACGGAGTATGTCACATTCGGCAAAACGATGCTTGTGAAGCCATTTTTTGAATCCTTTATGGATATTACATTTCGTTGACTGATTGATCTACCCAATGCATCATAAATCTACAAAACAACCAACCTAAATCTAAGGATTCGAGCCTTTTGACTCCTGATGGAACCAAAAAGTGTGTTTATCTACTTTAATAGGGTGTTTGACATCGGGTAATAATTGTACGATAAAAACTCCATTAGACCTAGTATTTGAAGTAAGTCGTCACCGTAGAGTACGTCACATCAAGCGAACCATGCTCGTTATGTCTCCTTTGAATCCTTTATGGATTTTAGATTTTGTTGTTTGACCAATCCACCAAATGCATCCCAAATCAACTAAATAACCAAACCAAACCTCAAAATCAACCATTCTGATTTATAATTGAGGCAAAATGTGGATTTGTCGATTATAATGGAGTCTTTGAGCCCGTGTATTCCATATTGATAATAGTGGATTAGAGACAGCGTTGGAAGTACCTCCCAGCCACGGAGTATGTCACATTCGGCAAAACGATGCTTGTGAAGCCATTTTTTGAATCCTTTATGGATATTACATTTCGTTGACTGATTGATCTACCCAATGCATCATAAATCTACAAAACAACCAACCTAAATCTAAGGATTCGAGCCTTTTGACTCCTGATGGAACCAAAAAGTGTGTTTATCTACTTTAATAGGGTGTTTGACATCGGGTAATAATTGTACGATAAAAACTCCATTAGACCTAGTATTTGAAGTAAGTCGTCACCGTAGAGTACGTCACATCAAGCGAACCATGCTCGTTATGTCTCCTTTGAATCCTTTATGGATTTTAGATTTTGTTGTTTGACCAATCCACCAAATGCATCCCAAATCAACTAAATAACCAAACCAAACCTCAAAATCAACCATTCTGATTTATAATTGAGGCAAAATGTGGATTTGTCGATTATAATGGAGTCTTTGAGCCCGTGTATTCCATATTGATAATAGTGGATTAGAGACAGCGTTGGAAGTACCTCCCAGCCACGGAGTATGTCACATTCGGCAAAACGATGCTTGTGAAGCCATTTTTTGAATCCTTTATGGATATTACATTTCGTTGACTGATTGATCTACCCAATGCATCATAAATCTACAAAACAACCAACCTAAATCTAAGGATTCGAGCCTTTTGACTCCTGATGGAACCAAAAAGTGTGTTTATCTACTTTAATAGGGTGTTTGACATCGGGTAATAATTGTACGATAAAAACTCCATTAGACCTAGTATTTGAAGTAAGTCGTCACCGTAGAGTACGTCACATCAAGCGAACCATGCTCGTTATGTCTCCTTTGAATCCTTTATGGATTTTAGATTTTGTTGTTTGACCAATCCACCAAATGCATCCCAAATCAACTAAATAACCAAACCAAACCTCAAAATCAACCATTCTGATTTATAATTGAGGCAAAATGTGGATTTGTCGATTATAATGGAGTCTTTGAGCCCGTGTATTCCATATTGATAATAGTGGATTAGAGACAGCGTTGGAAGTACCTCCCAGCCACGGAGTATGTCACATTCGGCAAAACGATGCTTGTGAAGCCATTTTTTGAATCCTTTATGGATATTACATTTCGTTGACTGATTGATCTACCCAATGCATCATAAATCTACAAAACAACCAACCTAAATCTAAGGATTCGAGCCTTTTGACTCCTGATGGAACCAAAAAGTGTGTTTATCTACTTTAATAGGGTGTTTGACATCGGGTAATAATTGTACGATAAAAACTCCATTAGACCTAGTATTTGAAGTAAGTCGTCACCGTAGAGTACGTCACATCAAGCGAACCATGCTCGTTATGTCTCCTTTGAATCCTTTATGGATTTTAGATTTTGTTGTTTGACCAATCCACCAAATGCATCCCAAATCAACTAAATAACCAAACCAAACCTCAAAATCAACCATTCTGATTTATAATTGAGGCAAAATGTGGATTTGTCGATTATAATGGAGTCTTTGAGCCCGTGTATTCCATATTGATAATAGTGGATTAGAGACAGCGTTGGAAGTACCTCCCAGCCACGGAGTATGTCACATTCGGCAAAACGATGCTTGTGAAGCCATTTTTTGAATCCTTTATGGATATTACATTTCGTTGACTGATTGATCTACCCAATGCATCATAAATCTACAAAACAACCAACCTAAATCTAAGGATTCGAGCCTTTTGACTCCTGATGGAACCAAAAAGTGTGTTTATCTACTTTAATAGGGTGTTTGACATCGGGTAATAATTGTACGATAAAAACTCCATTAGACCTAGTATTTGAAGTAAGTCGTCACCGTAGAGTACGTCACATCAAGCGAACCATGCTCGTTATGTCTCCTTTGAATCCTTTATGGATTTTAGATTTTGTTGTTTGACCAATCCACCAAATGCATCCCAAATCAACTAAATAACCAAACCAAACCTCAAAATCAACCATTCTGATTTATAATTGAGGCAAAATGTGGATTTGTCGATTATAATGGAGTCTTTGAGCCCGTGTATTCCATATTGATAATAGTGGATTAGAGACAGCGTTGGAAGTACCTCCCAGCCACGGAGTATGTCACATTCGGCAAAACGATGCTTGTGAAGCCATTTTTTGAATCCTTTATGGATATTACATTTCGTTGACTGATTGATCTACCCAATGCATCATAAATCTACAAAACAACCAACCTAAATCTAAGGATTCGAGCCTTTTGACTCCTGATGGAACCAAAAAGTGTGTTTATCTACTTTAATAGGGTGTTTGACATCGGGTAATAATTGTACGATAAAAACTCCATTAGACCTAGTATTTGAAGTAAGTCGTCACCGTAGAGTACGTCACATCAAGCGAACCATGCTCGTTATGTCTCCTTTGAATCCTTTATGGATTTTAGATTTTGTTGTTTGACCAATCCACCAAATGCATCCCAAATCAACTAAATAACCAAACCAAACCTCAAAATCAACCATTCTGATTTATAATTGAGGCAAAATGTGGATTTGTCGATTATAATGGAGTCTTTGAGCCCGTGTATTCCATATTGATAATAGTGGATTAGAGACAGCGTTGGAAGTACCTCCCAGCCACGGAGTATGTCACATTCGGCAAAACGATGCTTGTGAAGCCATTTTTTGAATCCTTTATGGATATTACATTTCGTTGACTGATTGATCTACCCAATGCATCATAAATCTACAAAACAACCAACCTAAATCTAAGGATTCGAGCCTTTTGACTCCTGATGGAACCAAAAAGTGTGTTTATCTACTTTAATAGGGTGTTTGACATCGGGTAATAATTGTACGATAAAAACTCCATTAGACCTAGTATTTGAAGTAAGTCGTCACCGTAGAGTACGTCACATCAAGCGAACCATGCTCGTTATGTCTCCTTTGAATCCTTTATGGATTTTAGATTTTGTTGTTTGACCAATCCACCAAATGCATCCCAAATCAACTAAATAACCAAACCAAACCTCAAAATCAACCATTCTGATTTATAATTGAGGCAAAATGTGGATTTGTCGATTATAATGGAGTCTTTGAGCCCGTGTATTCCATATTGATAATAGTGGATTAGAGACAGCGTTGGAAGTACCTCCCAGCCACGGAGTATGTCACATTCGGCAAAACGATGCTTGTGAAGCCATTTTTTGAATCCTTTATGGATATTACATTTCGTTGACTGATTGATCTACCCAATGCATCATAAATCTACAAAACAACCAACCTAAATCTAAGGATTCGAGCCTTTTGACTCCTGATGGAACCAAAAAGTGTGTTTATCTACTTTAATAGGGTGTTTGACATCGGGTAATAATTGTACGATAAAAACTCCATTAGACCTAGTATTTGAAGTAAGTCGTCACCGTAGAGTACGTCACATCAAGCGAACCATGCTCGTTATGTCTCCTTTGAATCCTTTATGGATTTTAGATTTTGTTGTTTGACCAATCCACCAAATGCATCCCAAATCAACTAAATAACCAAACCAAACCTCAAAATCAACCATTCTGATTTATAATTGAGGCAAAATGTGGATTTGTCGATTATAATGGAGTCTTTGAGCCCGTGTATTCCATATTGATAATAGTGGATTAGAGACAGCGTTGGAAGTACCTCCCAGCCACGGAGTATGTCACATTCGGCAAAACGATGCTTGTGAAGCCATTTTTTGAATCCTTTATGGATATTACATTTCGTTGACTGATTGATCTACCCAATGCATCATAAATCTACAAAACAACCAACCTAAATCTAAGGATTCGAGCCTTTTGACTCCTGATGGAACCAAAAAGTGTGTTTATCTACTTTAATAGGGTGTTTGACATCGGGTAATAATTGTATGATAAAAACTCCATTAGACCTAGTATTTGAAGTAAGTCGTCACCGTAGAGTACGTCACATCAAGCGAACCATGCTCGTTATGTCTCCTTTGAATCCTTTATGGATTTTAGATTTTGTTGTTTGACCAATCCACCAAATGCATCCCAAATCAACTAAATAACCAAACCAAACCTCAAAATCAACCATTCTGATTTATAATTGAGGCAAAATGTGGATTTGTCGATTATAATGGAGTCTTTGAGCCCGTGTATTCCATATTGATAATAGTGGATTAGAGACAGCGTTGGAAGTACCTCCCAGCCACGGAGTATGTCACATTCGGCAAAACGATGCTTGTGAAGCCATTTTTTGAATCCTTTATGGATATTACATTTCGTTGACTGATTGATCTACCCAATGCATCATAAATCTACAAAACAACCAACCTAAATCTAAGGATTCGAGCCTTTTGACTCCTGATGGAACCAAAAAGTGTGTTTATCTACTTTAATAGGGTGTTTGACATCGGGTAATAATTGTACGATAAAAACTCCATTAGACCTAGTATTTGAAGTAAGTCGTCACCGTAGAGTACGTCACATCAAGCGAACCATGCTCGTTATGTCTCCTTTGAATCCTTTATGGATTTTAGATTTTGTTGTTTGACCAATCCACCAAATGCATCCCAAATCAACTAAATAACCAAACCAAACCTCAAAATCAACCATTCTGATTTATAATTGAGGCAAAATGTGGATTTGTCGATTATAATGGAGTCTTTGAGCCCGTGTATTCCATATTGATAATAGTGGATTAGAGACAGCGTTGGAAGTACCTCCCAGCCACGGAGTATGTCACATTCGGCAAAACGATGCTTGTGAAGCCATTTTTTGAATCCTTTATGGATATTACATTTCGTTGACTGATTGATCTACCCAATGCATCATAAATCTACAAAACAACCAACCTAAATCTAAGGATTCGAGCCTTTTGACTCCTGATGGAACCAAAAAGTGTGTTTATCTACTTTAATAGGGTGTTTGACATCGGGTAATAATTGTACGATAAAAACTCCATTAGACCTAGTATTTGAAGTAAGTCGTCACCGTAGAGTACGTCACATCAAGCGAACCATGCTCGTTATGTCTCCTTTGAATCCTTTATGGATTTTAGATTTTGTTGTTTGACCAATCCACCAAATGCATCCCAAATCAACTAAATAACCAAACCAAACCTCAAAATCAACCATTCTGATTTATAATTGAGGCAAAATGTGGATTTGTCGATTATAATGGAGTCTTTGAGCCCGTGTATTCCATATTGATAATAGTGGATTAGAGACAGCGTTGGAAGTACCTCCCAGCCACGGAGTATGTCACATTCGGCAAAACGATGCTTGTGAAGCCATTTTTTGAATCCTTTATGGATATTACATTTCGTTGACTGATTGATCTACCCAATGCATCATAAATCTACAAAACAACCAACCTAAATCTAAGGATTCGAGCCTTTTGACTCCTGATGGAACCAAAAAGTGTGTTTATCTACTTTAATAGGGTGTTTGACATCGGGTAATAATTGTACGATAAAAACTCCATTAGACCTAGTATTTGAAGTAAGTCGTCACCGTAGAGTACGTCACATCAAGCGAACCATGCTCGTTATGTCTCCTTTGAATCCTTTATGGATTTTAGATTTTGTTGTTTGACCAATCCACCAAATGCATCCCAAATCAACTAAATAACCAAACCAAACCTCAAAATCAACCATTCTGATTTATAATTGAGGCAAAATGTGGATTTGTCGATTATAATGGAGTCTTTGAGCCCGTGTATTCCATATTGATAATAGTGGATTAGAGACAGCGTTGGAAGTACCTCCCAGCCACGGAGTATGTCACATTCGGCAAAACGATGCTTGTGAAGCCATTTTTTGAATCCTTTATGGATATTACATTTCGTTGACTGATTGATCTACCCAATGCATCATAAATCTACAAAACAACCAACCTAAATCTAAGGATTCGAGCCTTTTGACTCCTGATGGAACCAAAAAGTGTGTTTATCTACTTTAATAGGGTGTTTGACATCGGGTAATAATTGTACGATAAAAACTCCATTAGACCTAGTATTTGAAGTAAGTCGTCACCGTAGAGTACGTCACATCAAGCGAACCATGCTCGTTATGTCTCCTTTGAATCCTTTATGGATTTTAGATTTTGTTGTTTGACCAATCCACCAAATGCATCCCAAATCAACTAAATAACCAAACCAAACCTCAAAATCAACCATTCTGATTTATAATTGAGGCAAAATGTGGATTTGTCGATTATAATGGAGTCTTTGAGCCCGTGTATTCCATATTGATAATAGTGGATTAGAGACAGCGTTGGAAGTACCTCCCAGCCACGGAGTATGTCACATTCGGCAAAACGATGCTTGTGAAGCCATTTTTTGAATCCTTTATGGATATTACATTTCGTTGACTGATTGATCTACCCAATGCATCATAAATCTACAAAACAACCAACCTAAATCTAAGGATTCGAGCCTTTTGACTCCTGATGGAACCAAAAAGTGTGTTTATCTACTTTAATAGGGTGTTTGACATCGGGTAATAATTGTACGATAAAAACTCCATTAGACCTAGTATTTGAAGTAAGTCGTCACCGTAGAGTACGTCACATCAAGCGAACCATGCTCGTTATGTCTCCTTTGAATCCTTTATGGATTTTAGATTTTGTTGTTTGACCAATCCACCAAATGCATCCCAAATCAACTAAATAACCAAACCAAACCTCAAAATCAACCATTCTGATTTATAATTGAGGCAAAATGTGGATTTGTCGATTATAATGGAGTCTTTGAGCCCGTGTATTCCATATTGATAATAGTGGATTAGAGACAGCGTTGGAAGTACCTCCCAGCCACGGAGTATGTCACATTCGGCAAAACGATGCTTGTGAAGCCATTTTTTGAATCCTTTATGGATATTACATTTCGTTGACTGATTGATCTACCCAATGCATCATAAATCTACAAAACAACCAACCTAAATCTAAGGATTCGAGCCTTTTGACTCCTGATGGAACCAAAAAGTGTGTTTATCTACTTTAATAGGGTGTTTGACATCGGGTAATAATTGTACGATAAAAACTCCATTAGACCTAGTATTTGAAGTAAGTCGTCACCGTAGAGTACGTCACATCAAGCGAACCATGCTCGTTATGTCTCCTTTGAATCCTTTATGGATTTTAGATTTTGTTGTTTGACCAATCCACCAAATGCATCCCAAATCAACTAAATAACCAAACCAAACCTCAAAATCAACCATTCTGATTTATAATTGAGGCAAAATGTGGATTTGTCGATTATAATGGAGTCTTTGAGCCCGTGTATTCCATATTGATAATAGTGGATTAGAGACAGCGTTGGAAGTACCTCCCAGCCACGGAGTATGTCACATTCGGCAAAACGATGCTTGTGAAGCCATTTTTTGAATCCTTTATGGATATTACATTTCGTTGACTGATTGATCTACCCAATGCATCATAAATCTACAAAACAACCAACCTAAATCTAAGGATTCGAGCCTTTTGACTCCTGATGGAACCAAAAAGTGTGTTTATCTACTTTAATAGGGTGTTTGACATCGGGTAATAATTGTACGATAAAAACTCCATTAGACCTAGTATTTGAAGTAAGTCGTCACCGTAGAGTACGTCACATCAAGCGAACCATGCTCGTTATGTCTCCTTTGAATCCTTTATGGATTTTAGATTTTGTTGTTTGACCAATCCACCAAATGCATCCCAAATCAACTAAATAACCAAACCAAACCTCAAAATCAACCATTCTGATTTATAATTGAGGCAAAATGTGGATTTGTCGATTATAATGGAGTCTTTGAGCCCGTGTATTCCATATTGATAATAGTGGATTAGAGACAGCGTTGGAAGTACCTCCCAGCCACGGAGTATGTCACATTCGGCAAAACGATGCTTGTGAAGCCATTTTTTGAATCCTTTATGGATATTACATTTCGTTGACTGATTGATCTACCCAATGCATCATAAATCTACAAAACAACCAACCTAAATCTAAGGATTCGAGCCTTTTGACTCCTGATGGAACCAAAAAGTGTGTTTATCTACTTTAATAGGGTGTTTGACATCGGGTAATAATTGTACGATAAAAACTCCATTAGACCTAGTATTTGAAGTAAGTCGTCACCGTAGAGTACGTCACATCAAGCGAACCATGCTCGTTATGTCTCCTTTGAATCCTTTATGGATTTTAGATTTTGTTGTTTGACCAATCCACCAAATGCATCCCAAATCAACTAAATAACCAAACCAAACCTCAAAATCAACCATTCTGATTTATAATTGAGGCAAAATGTGGATTTGTCGATTATAATGGAGTCTTTGAGCCCGTGTATTCCATATTGATAATAGTGGATTAGAGACAGCGTTGGAAGTACCTCCCAGCCACGGAGTATGTCACATTCGGCAAAACGATGCTTGTGAAGCCATTTTTTGAATCCTTTATGGATATTACATTTCGTTGACTGATTGATCTACCCAATGCATCATAAATCTACAAAACAACCAACCTAAATCTAAGGATTCGAGCCTTTTGACTCCTGATGGAACCAAAAAGTGTGTTTATCTACTTTAATAGGGTGTTTGACATCGGGTAATAATTGTATGATAAAAACTCCATTAGACCTAGTATTTGAAGTAAGTCGTCACCGTAGAGTACGTCACATCAAGCGAACCATGCTCGTTATGTCTCCTTTGAATCCTTTATGGATTTTAGATTTTGTTGTTTGACCAATCCACCAAATGCATCCCAAATCAACTAAATAACCAAACCAAACCTCAAAATCAACCATTCTGATTTATAATTGAGGCAAAATGTGGATTTGTCGATTATAATGGAGTCTTTGAGCCCGTGTATTCCATATTGATAATAGTGGATTAGAGACAGCGTTGGAAGTACCTCCCAGCCACGGAGTATGTCACATTCGGCAAAACGATGCTTGTGAAGCCATTTTTTGAATCCTTTATGGATATTACATTTCGTTGACTGATTGATCTACCCAATGCATCATAAATCTACAAAACAACCAACCTAAATCTAAGGATTCGAGCCTTTTGACTCCTGATGGAACCAAAAAGTGTGTTTATCTACTTTAATAGGGTGTTTGACATCGGGTAATAATTGTACGATAAAAACTCCATTAGACCTAGTATTTGAAGTAAGTCGTCACCGTAGAGTACGTCACATCAAGCGAACCATGCTCGTTATGTCTCCTTTGAATCCTTTATGGATTTTAGATTTTGTTGTTTGACCAATCCACCAAATGCATCCCAAATCAACTAAATAACCAAACCAAACCTCAAAATCAACCATTCTGATTTATAATTGAGGCAAAATGTGGATTTGTCGATTATAATGGAGTCTTTGAGCCCGTGTATTCCATATTGATAATAGTGGATTAGAGACAGCGTTGGAAGTACCTCCCAGCCACGGAGTATGTCACATTCGGCAAAACGATGCTTGTGAAGCCATTTTTTGAATCCTTTATGGATATTACATTTCGTTGACTGATTGATCTACCCAATGCATCATAAATCTACAAAACAACCAACCTAAATCTAAGGATTCGAGCCTTTTGACTCCTGATGGAACCAAAAAGTGTGTTTATCTACTTTAATAGGGTGTTTGACATCGGGTAATAATTGTACGATAAAAACTCCATTAGACCTAGTATTTGAAGTAAGTCGTCACCGTAGAGTACGTCACATCAAGCGAACCATGCTCGTTATGTCTCCTTTGAATCCTTTATGGATTTTAGATTTTGTTGTTTGACCAATCCACCAAATGCATCCCAAATCAACTAAATAACCAAACCAAACCTCAAAATCAACCATTCTGATTTATAATTGAGGCAAAATGTGGATTTGTCGATTATAATGGAGTCTTTGAGCCCGTGTATTCCATATTGATAATAGTGGATTAGAGACAGCGTTGGAAGTACCTCCCAGCCACGGAGTATGTCACATTCGGCAAAACGATGCTTGTGAAGCCATTTTTTGAATCCTTTATGGATATTACATTTCGTTGACTGATTGATCTACCCAATGCATCATAAATCTACAAAACAACCAACCTAAATCTAAGGATTCGAGCCTTTTGACTCCTGATGGAACCAAAAAGTGTGTTTATCTACTTTAATAGGTGTTTGACATCGGGTAATAATTGTACGATAAAAACTCCATTAGACCTAGTATTTGAAGTAAGTCGTCACCGTAGAGTACGTCACATCAAGCGAACCATGCTCGTTATGTCTCCTTTGAATCCTTTATGGATTTTAGATTTTGTTGTTTGACCAATCCACCAAATGCATCCCAAATCAACTAAATAACCAAACCAAACCTCAAAATCAACCATTCTGATTTATAATTGAGGCAAAATGTGGATTTGTCGATTATAATGGAGTCTTTGAGCCCGTGTATTCCATATTGATAATAGTGGATTAGAGACAGCGTTGGAAGTACCTCCCAGCCACGGAGTATGTCACATTCGGCAAAACGATGCTTGTGAAGCCATTTTTTGAATCCTTTATGGATATTACATTTCGTTGACTGATTGATCTACCCAATGCATCATAAATCTACAAAACAACCAACCTAAATCTAAGGATTCGAGCCTTTTGACTCCTGATGGAACCAAAAAGTGTGTTTATCTACTTTAATAGGGTGTTTGACATCGGGTAATAATTGTACGATAAAAACTCCATTAGACCTAGTATTTGAAGTAAGTCGTCACCGTAGAGTACGTCACATCAAGCGAACCATGCTCGTTATGTCTCCTTTGAATCCTTTATGGATTTTAGATTTTGTTGTTTGACCAATCCACCAAATGCATCCCAAATCAACTAAATAACCAAACCAAACCTCAAAATCAACCATTCTGATTTATAATTGAGGCAAAATGTGGATTTGTCGATTATAATGGAGTCTTTGAGCCCGTGTATTCCATATTGATAATAGTGGATTAGAGACAGCGTTGGAAGTACCTCCCAGCCACGGAGTATGTCACATTCGGCAAAACGATGCTTGTGAAGCCATTTTTTGAATCCTTTATGGATATTACATTTCGTTGACTGATTGATCTACCCAATGCATCATAAATCTACAAAACAACCAACCTAAATCTAAGGATTCGAGCCTTTTGACTCCTGATGGAACCAAAAAGTGTGTTTATCTACTTTAATAGGGTGTTTGACATCGGGTAATAATTGTACGATAAAAACTCCATTAGACCTAGTATTTGAAGTAAGTCGTCACCGTAGAGTACGTCACATCAAGCGAACCATGCTCGTTATGTCTCCTTTGAATCCTTTATGGATTTTAGATTTTGTTGTTTGACCAATCCACCAAATGCATCCCAAATCAACTAAATAACCAAACCAAACCTCAAAATCAACCATTCTGATTTATAATTGAGGCAAAATGTGGATTTGTCGATTATAATGGAGTCTTTGAGCCCGTGTATTCCATATTGATAATAGTGGATTAGAGACAGCGTTGGAAGTACCTCCCAGCCACGGAGTATGTCACATTCGGCAAAACGATGCTTGTGAAGCCATTTTTTGAATCCTTTATGGATATTACATTTCGTTGACTGATTGATCTACCCAATGCATCATAAATCTACAAAACAACCAACCTAAATCTAAGGATTCGAGCCTTTTGACTCCTGATGGAACCAAAAAGTGTGTTTATCTACTTTAATAGGGTGTTTGACATCGGGTAATAATTGTACGATAAAAACTCCATTAGACCTAGTATTTGAAGTAAGTCGTCACCGTAGAGTACGTCACATCAAGCGAACCATGCTCGTTATGTCTCCTTTGAATCCTTTATGGATTTTAGATTTTGTTGTTTGACCAATCCACCAAATGCATCCCAAATCAACTAAATAACCAAACCAAACCTCAAAATCAACCATTCTGATTTATAATTGAGGCAAAATGTGGATTTGTCGATTATAATGGAGTCTTTGAGCCCGTGTATTCCATATTGATAATAGTGGATTAGAGACAAGCGTTGGAAGTACCTCCCAGCCACGGAGTATGTCACATTCGGCAAAACGATGCTTGTGAAGCCATTTTTTGAATCCTTTATGGATATTACATTTCGTTGACTGATTGATCTACCCAATGCATCATAAATCTACAAAACAACCAACCTAAATCTAAGGATTCGAGCCTTTTGACTCCTGATGGAACCAAAAAGTGTGTTTATCTACTTTAATAGGGTGTTTGACATCGGGTAATAATTGTACGATAAAAACTCCATTAGACCTAGTATTTGAAGTAAGTCGTCACCGTAGAGTACGTCACATCAAGCGAACCATGCTCGTTATGTCTCCTTTGAATCCTTTATGGATTTTAGATTTTGTTGTTTGACCAATCCACCAAATGCATCCCAAATCAACTAAATAACCAAACCAAACCTCAAAATCAACCATTCTGATTTATAATTGAGGCAAAATGTGGATTTGTCGATTATAATGGAGTCTTTGAGCCCGTGTATTCCATATTGATAATAGTGGATTAGAGACAGCGTTGGAAGTACCTCCCAGCCACGGAGTATGTCACATTCGGCAAAACGATGCTTGTGAAGCCATTTTTTGAATCCTTTATGGATATTACATTTCGTTGACTGATTGATCTACCCAATGCATCATAAATCTACAAAACAACCAACCTAAATCTAAGGATTCGAGCCTTTTGACTCCTGATGGAACCAAAAAGTGTGTTTATCTACTTTAATAGGGTGTTTGACATCGGGTAATAATTGTACGATAAAAACTCCATTAGACCTAGTATTTGAAGTAAGTCGTCACCGTAGAGTACGTCACATCAAGCGAACCATGCTCGTTATGTCTCCTTTGAATCCTTTATGGATTTTAGATTTTGTTGTTTGACCAATCCACCAAATGCATCCCAAATCAACTAAATAACCAAACCAAACCTCAAAATCAACCATTCTGATTTATAATTGAGGCAAAATGTGGATTTGTCGATTATAATGGAGTCTTTGAGCCCGTGTATTCCATATTGATAATAGTGGATTAGAGACAGCGTTGGAAGTACCTCCCAGCCACGGAGTATGTCACATTCGGCAAAACGATGCTTGTGAAGCCATTTTTTGAATCCTTTATGGATATTACATTTCGTTGACTGATTGATCTACCCAATGCATCATAAATCTACAAAACAACCAACCTAAATCTAAGGATTCGAGCCTTTTGACTCCTGATGGAACCAAAAAGTGTGTTTATCTACTTTAATAGGGTGTTTGACATCGGGTAATAATTGTATGATAAAAACTCCATTAGACCTAGTATTTGAAGTAAGTCGTCACCGTAGAGTACGTCACATCAAGCGAACCATGCTCGTTATGTCTCCTTTGAATCCTTTATGGATTTTAGATTTTGTTGTTTGACCAATCCACCAAATGCATCCCAAATCAACTAAATAACCAAACCAAACCTCAAAATCAACCATTCTGATTTATAATTGAGGCAAAATGTGGATTTGTCGATTATAATGGAGTCTTTGAGCCCGTGTATTCCATATTGATAATAGTGGATTAGAGACAGCGTTGGAAGTACCTCCCAGCCACGGAGTATGTCACATTCGGCAAAACGATGCTTGTGAAGCCATTTTTTGAATCCTTTATGGATATTACATTTCGTTGACTGATTGATCTACCCAATGCATCATAAATCTACAAAACAACCAACCTAAATCTAAGGATTCGAGCCTTTTGACTCCTGATGGAACCAAAAAGTGTGTTTATCTACTTTAATAGGGTGTTTGACATCGGGTAATAATTGTACGATAAAAACTCCATTAGACCTAGTATTTGAAGTAAGTCGTCACCGTAGAGTACGTCACATCAAGCGAACCATGCTCGTTATGTCTCCTTTGAATCCTTTATGGATTTTAGATTTTGTTGTTTGACCAATCCACCAAATGCATCCCAAATCAACTAAATAACCAAACCAAACCTCAAAATCAACCATTCTGATTTATAATTGAGGCAAAATGTGGATTTGTCGATTATAATGGAGTCTTTGAGCCCGTGTATTCCATATTGATAATAGTGGATTAGAGACAGCGTTGGAAGTACCTCCCAGCCACGGAGTATGTCACATTCGGCAAAACGATGCTTGTGAAGCCATTTTTTGAATCCTTTATGGATATTACATTTCGTTGACTGATTGATCTACCCAATGCATCATAAATCTACAAAACAACCAACCTAAATCTAAGGATTCGAGCCTTTTGACTCCTGATGGAACCAAAAAGTGTGTTTATCTACTTTAATAGGGTGTTTGACATCGGGTAATAATTGTACGATAAAAACTCCATTAGACCTAGTATTTGAAGTAAGTCGTCACCGTAGAGTACGTCACATCAAGCGAACCATGCTCGTTATGTCTCCTTTGAATCCTTTATGGATTTTAGATTTTGTTGTTTGACCAATCCACCAAATGCATCCCAAATCAACTAAATAACCAAACCAAACCTCAAAATCAACCATTCTGATTTATAATTGAGGCAAAATGTGGATTTGTCGATTATAATGGAGTCTTTGAGCCCGTGTATTCCATATTGATAATAGTGGATTAGAGACAGCGTTGGAAGTACCTCCCAGCCACGGAGTATGTCACATTCGGCAAAACGATGCTTGTGAAGCCATTTTTTGAATCCTTTATGGATATTACATTTCGTTGACTGATTGATCTACCCAATGCATCATAAATCTACAAAACAACCAACCTAAATCTAAGGATTCGAGCCTTTTGACTCCTGATGGAACCAAAAAGTGTGTTTATCTACTTTAATAGGGTGTTTGACATCGGGTAATAATTGTATGATAAAAACTCCATTAGACCTAGTATTTGAAGTAAGTCGTCACCGTAGAGTACGTCACATCAAGCGAACCATGCTCGTTATGTCTCCTTTGAATCCTTTATGGATTTTAGATTTTGTTGTTTGACCAATCCACCAAATGCATCCCAAATCAACTAATATAACCAAACCAAACCTCAAAATCAACCATTCTGATTTATAATTGAGGCAAAATGTGGATTTGTCGATTATAATGGAGTCTTTGAGCCCGTGTATTCCATATTGATAATAGTGGATTAGAGACAGCGTTGGAAGTACCTCCCAGCCACGGAGTATGTCACATTCGGCAAAACGATGCTTGTGAAGCCATTTTTTGAATCCTTTATGGATATTACATTTCGTTGACTGATTGATCTACCCAATGCATCATAAATCTACAAAACAACCAACCTAAATCTAAGGATTCGAGCCTTTTGACTCCTGATGGAACCAAAAAGTGTGTTTATCTACTTTAATAGGGTGTTTGACATCGGGTAATAATTGTACGATAAAAACTCCATTAGACCTAGTATTTGAAGTAAGTCGTCACCGTAGAGTACGTCACATCAAGCGAACCATGCTCGTTATGTCTCCTTTGAATCCTTTATGGATTTTAGATTTTGTTGTTTGACCAATCCACCAAATGCATCCCAAATCAACTAAATAACCAAACCAAACCTCAAAATCAACCATTCTGATTTATAATTGAGGCAAAATGTGGATTTGTCGATTATAATGGAGTCTTTGAGCCCGTGTATTCCATATTGATAATAGTGGATTAGAGACAGCGTTGGAAGTACCTCCCACCACGGAGTATGTCACATTCGGCAAAACGATGCTTGTGAAGCCATTTTTTGAATCCTTTATGGATATTACATTTCGTTGACTGATTGATCTACCCAATGCATCATAAATCTACAAAACAACCAACCTAAATCTAAGGATTCGAGCCTTTTGACTCCTGATGGAACCAAAAAGTGTGTTTATCTACTTTAATAGGGTGTTTGACATCGGGTAATAATTGTACGATAAAAACTCCATTAGACCTAGTATTTGAAGTAAGTCATCACCGTAGAGTACGTCACATCAAGCGAACCATGCTCGTTATGTCTCCTTTGAATCCTTTATGGATTTTAGATTTTGTTGTTTGACCAATCCACCAAATGCATCCCAAATCAACTAAATAACCAAACCAAACCTCAAAATCAACCATTCCGATTTATAATTGAGGCAAAATGTGGATTTGTCGATTATAATGGAGTCTTTGAGCCCGTGTATTCCATATTGATAATAGTGGATTAGAGACAGCGTTGGAAGTACCTCCCAGCCACGGAGTATGTCACATTCGGCAAAACGATGCTTGTGAAGCCATTTTTTGAATCCTTTATGGATATTACATTTCGTTGACTGATTGATCTACCCAATGCATCATAAATCTACAAAACAACCAACCTAAATCTAAGGATTCGAGCCTTTTGACTCCTGATGGAACCAAAAAGTGTGTTTATCTACTTTAATAGGTGTTTGACATCGGGTAATAATTGTATGATAAAAACTCCATTAGACCTAGTATTTGAAGTAAGTCGTCACCGTAGAGTACGTCACATCGAAGCGAACCATGCTCGTTATGTCTCCTTTGAATCCTTTATGGATTTTAGATTTTGTTGTTTGACCAATCCACCAAATGCATCCCAAATCAACTAAATAACCAAACCAAACCTCAAAATCAACCATTCTGATTTATAATTGAGGCAAAATGTGGATTTGTCGATTATAATGGAGTCTTTGAGCCCGTGTATTCCATATTGATAATAGTGGATTAGAGACAGCGTTGGAAGTACCTCCCAGCCACGGAGTATGTCACATTCGGCAAAACGATGCTTGTGAAGCCATTTTTTGAATCCGTTATGGATATTACATTTCGTTGACTGATTGATCTACCCAATGCATCATAAATCTACAAAACAACCAACCTAAATCTAAGGATTCGAGCCTTTTGACTCCTGATGGAACCAAAAAGTGTGTTTATCTACTTTAATAGGGTGTTTGACATCGGGTAATAATTGTACGATAAAAACTCCATTAGACCTAGTATTTGAAGTAAGTCGTCACCGTAGAGTACGTCACATCAAGCGAACCATGCTCGTTATGTCTCCTTTGAATCCTTTATGGATTTTAGATTTTGTTGTTTGACCAATCCACCAAATGCATCCCAAATCAACTAAATAACCAAACCAAACCTCAAAATCAACCATTCCGATTTATAATTGAGGCAAAATGTGGATTTGTTGATTATAATGGAGTCTTTGAGCCCGTGTATTCCATATTGATAATAGTGGATTAGAGACAGCGTTGGAAGTACCTCCCAGCCACGGAGTATGTCACATTCGGCAAAACGATGCTTGTGAAGCCATTTTTTGAATCCTTTATGGATATTACATTTCGTTGACTGATTGATCTACCCAATGCATCATAAATCTACAAAACAACCAACCTAAATCTAAGGATTCGAGCCTTTTGACTCCTGATGGAACCAAAAAGTGTGTTTATCTACTTTAATAGGGTGTTTGACATCGGGTAATAATTGTATGATAAAAACTCCATTAGACCTAGTATTTGAAGTAAGTCATCACCGTAGAGTACGTCACATCGAGCGAACCATGCTCGTTATGTCTCCTTTGAATCCTTTATGGATTTTAGATTTTGTTCTTTGACCAATCCATCAAATGCATCCCAAATCAACTAAATAACCAAACCAAACCTCAAAATCAACCATTCTGATTTATAATTGAGGCAAAATGTGGATTTGTCGATTATAATGGAGTCTTTGAGCCCGTGTATTCCATATTGATAATAGTGGATTAGAGACAGCGTTGGAAGTACCTCCCAGCCACGGAGTATGTCACATTCGGCAAAACGATGCTTGTGAAGCCATTTTTTGAATCCATTATGGATATTACATTTCGTTGACTGATTGATCTACCCAATGCATCATAAATCTACAAAACAACCAACCTAAATCTAAGGATTCGAGCCTTTTGACTCCTGATGGAACCAAAAAGTGTGTTTATCTACTTTAATAGGGTGTTTGACATCGGGTAATAATTGTACGATAAAAACTCCATTAGACCTAGTATTTGAAGTAAGTCGTCACCGTAGAGTACGTCACATCAAGCGAACCATGCTCGTTATGTCTCCTTTGAATCCTTTATGGATTTTAGATTTTGTTGTTTGACCAATCCACCAAATGCATCCCAAATCAACTAAATAACCAAACCAAACCTCAAAATCAACCATTCTGATTTATAATTGAGGCAAAATGTGGATTTGTCAATTATAATGGAGTCTTTGAGCCCGTGTATTTCATATTGATAATAGTGGATTAGAGACAGCGTTGGAAGTACCTCCCAGCCACGGAGTATGTCACATTCGGCAAAACGATGCTTGTGAAGCCATTTTTTGAATCCTTTATGGATATTACATTTCGTTGACTGATTGATCTACCCAATGCATCATAAACTACAAAACAACCAACCTAAATCTAAGGATTCGAGCCTTTTGACTCCTGATGGAACCAAAAAGTGTGTTTATCTACTTTAATAGGGTGTTTGACATCGGGTAGTAATTGTACGATAAAAACTCCATTAGACCTAGTATTTGAAGTACGTCATCACCGTAGAGTACGTCACATCAAGCGAACCATGCTCGTTATGTCTCCTTTGAATCCTTTATGGATTTTAGATTTTGTTGTTTGACCAATCCACCAAATGCATCCCAAATCAACTAAATAACCAAACCAAACCTCAAAATCAACCATTCTGATTTATAATTGAGGCAAAATGTTGATTTGTCGATTATAATGGAGTCTTTGAGCCCGTGTATTCCATATTGAAAATAGTGGATTAGAGACAGCGTTGGAAGTACCTCCCAGCCACGGAGTATGTCACATTCGGCAAACGATGCTTGTGAAGCCATTTTTTGAATCCTTTATGGATATTACATTTCGTTGACTGATTGATCTACCCAATGCGTCATAAATCTACAAAACAACCAACCTAAATCTAAGGATTCGAGCCTTTTGACTCATGATGGAACCAAAAAGTGTGTTTATCTACTTTAATAGGGTGTTTGACATCGGGTAATAATTGTATGATAAAAACTCCATTAGACCTAGTATTTGAAGTACGTCATCACCGTAGAGTACGTCACATCAAGCGAACCATGCTCGTTATGTCTCCTTTGAATCCTTTATGGATTTTAGATTTTGTTGTTTGACCAATCCACCAAATGCATCCCAAATCAACTAAATAACCAAACCAAACCTCAAAATCAACCATTCTGATTTATAATTGAGGCAAAATGTGGATTTGTCGATTATAATGGAGTCTTTGAGCCCGTGTATTCCATATTGATAATAGTGGATTAGAGACAGCGTTGGAAGTACTTCCCAGCCACGGAGTATGTCACATTCGGCAAAACGATGCTTGTGAAGCCATTTTTTGAATCCGTTATGGATATTACATTTCGTTGACTGATTGATCTACCCAATGCATCATAAATCTACAAAACAACCAACCTAAATCTAAGGATTCGAGCCTTTTGACTCCTGGTGGAACCAAAAAGTGTGTTTATCTACTTTAATAGGGTGTTTGACATCGGGTAATAATTGTACGATAAAAACTCCATTAGACCTAGTATTTGAAGTAAGTCGTCACCGTAGAGTACGTCACATCAAGCGAACCATGCTCGTTATGTCTCCTTTGAATCCTTTATGGATTTTAGATTTTGTTGTTTGACCAATCCACCAAATGCATCCCAAATCAACTAAATAACCAAACCAAACCTCAAAATCAACCATTCTGATTTATAATTGAGGCAAAATGTGGATTTGTCGATTATAATGGAGTCTTTGAGCCCGTGTATTTCATATTGATAATAGTGGATTAGAGACAAGCGTTGGAAGTACCTCCCAGCCACGGAGTATGTCACATTCGGCAAACGATGCTTGTGAAGCCATTTTTTGAATCCTTTATGGATATTACATTTCGTTGACTGATTGATCTACCCAATGCATCATAAATCTACAAAACAACCAACCTAAATCTAAGGATTCGAGCCTTTTGACTCCTGATGGAACCAAAAAGTGTGTTTATCTACTTTAATAGGGTGTTTGACATCGGGTAATAATTGTACGATAAAAACTCCATTAGACCTAGTATTTGAAGTAAGTCGTCACCGTAGAGTACGTCACATCAAGCGAACCATGCTCGTTATGTCTCCTTTGAATCCTTTATGGATTTTAGATTTTGTTGTTTGACCAATCCACCAAATGCATCCCAAATCAACTAAATAACCAAACCAAACCTCAAAATCAACCATTCCGATTTATAATTGAGGCAAAATGTGGATTTGTCGATTATAATGGAGTCTTTGAGCCCGTGTATTCCATATTGATAATAGTGGATTAGAGACAGCGTTGGAAGTACCTCCCAGCCACGGAGTATGTCACATTCGGCAAAACGATGCTTGTGAAGCCATTTTTTGAATCCGTTATGGATATTACATTTCGTTGACTGATTGATCTACCCAATGCATCATAAATCTACAAAACAACCAACCTAAATCTAAGGATTCGAGCCTTTTGACTCCTGGTGGAACCAAAAAGTGTGTTTATCTACTTTAATAGGGTGTTTGACATCGGGTAATAATTGTACTATAAAAACTCCATTAGACCTAGTATTTGAAGTAAGTCGTCACCGTAGAGTACGTCACATCAAGCGAACCATGCTCGTTATGTCTCCTTTGAATCCTTTATGGATTTTAGATTTTGTTGTTTGACCAATCCACCAAATGCATCCCAAATCAACTAAATAACCAAACCAAACCTCAAAATCAACCATTCTGATTTATAATTGAGGCAAAATGTGGATTTGTCGATTATAATGGAGTCTTTGAGCCCGTGTATTCCATATTGATAATAGTGGATTAGAGACAAGTTTGGAAGTACCTCCCAGCCACGGAGTATGTCACATTCGGCAAAACGATGCTTGTGAAGCCATTTTTTGAATCCTTTATGGATATTACATTTCGTTGACTGATTGATCTACCCAATGCATCATAAATCTACAAAACAACCAACCTAAATCTAAGGATTCGAGCCTTTTGACTCCTGATGGAACCAAAAAGTGTGTTTATCTACTTTAATAGGGTGTTTGACATCGGGTAATAATTGTACGATAAAAACTCCATTAGACCTAGTATTTGAAGTAAGTCGTCACCGTAGAGTACGTCACATCAAGCGAACCATGCTCGTTATGTCTCCTTTGAATCCTTTATGGATTTTAGATTTTGTTGTTTGACCAATCCACCAAATGCATCCCAAATCAACTAAATAACCAAACCAAACCTAAAAATCAACCATTCTGATTTATAATTGAGGCAAAATGTGGATTTGTTGATTATAATGGAGTCTTTGAGCCCAGGTATTCTATATTGATAATAGTGGATTAGAGACAGCGTTGGAAGTACTTCCCAGCCACGGAGTATGTCACATTCGGCAAAACGATGCTTGTGAAGCCATTTTTTGAATCCGTTATGGATATTACATTTCGTTGACTGATTGATCTACCCAATGCATCATAAATCTACAAAACAACCAACCTAAATCTAAGGATTCGAGCCTTTTGACTCCTGGTGGAACCAAAAAGTGTGTTTATCTACTTTAATAGGGTGTTTGACATCGGGTAATAATTGTACGATAAAAACTCAATTAGACCTAGTATTTGAAGTAAGTCGTCACCGTAGAGTACGTCACATTAAGCGAACCATGCTCGTTATGTCTCCTTTGAATCCTTTATGGATTTTAGATTTTGTTGTTTGACCAATCCACCAAATGCATCCCAAATCAACTAAATAACCAAACCAAACCTCAAAATCAACCATTCTGATTTATAATTGAGGCAAAATGTGGATTTGTCGATTATAATGGAGTCTTTGAGCCCGTTGACAGACAAAATTTTTAGCCTCTCTAAAAGAGCTAGCTAATGTCGTTAAATCCTTCTTCAAAATAATAAATTCCCTAAGTTTGCACTAAAAGAATAGCAGCAAGAAAGGGGTCGAACCCACAGGGATTAGCCTAGTTCTCTAGTTCTCAAATCAAATCACCCAATTACTCTTGTTCTATAAAATGTCTTGGCAAAAAGTTTTCTTTTTTAAACTAAAGATCTAATTTTTATTTGGTTTTCTGAATAAACAAAGAAAGTAAGTTGATTTTAGGATTAAGATTCAAGGATTAAAAGCATCTAGGGTCACAATTTCACCTCCCTATGTTATCTCTACTGGTTCATGGTATTAGGGTTGTCTGATTGAAAACATGCTAAACATAAGCCAAGGACAACAAATGGTCATTGAGGTCCTTTTAAGAGTTGTATGCCAGAATGGTCATCAAAACACACAAACATGCAAAGCCAATAAATCATACTTGCAAAAGGATAATGATCACACCAATTACAAATAAGTTATGAATCTCAATCCGCCCCAGGACTAGGGCTAAGAATACCAAGGTGTACATCCAAAGATAGAATTAAGAACAGATTCATAAAACATGCAAAACTCAATCATCCAAACCCAAATATTCATAAACACAGCAAAGCAACAAGGGGGCTACATTGCTCCCCTAGATTAAAAGAACTACTCACGCATGATTACAAGCAAACACATAGCAAGAAAAGCTCAACATCTTCTTCTTGATCACGCGCACAAGAAAGCTTCAAATCTAGGCTCCAAAATCCGCGACGGCTGCTGCGACGGCTGCGACCGGCTGCTCTCCTAGGTCAAGGAGCACCTCCAAGTCGTGGAGCCTCTCTCTCTCTAAAACGTGTAGGGGGGTTAGGCTTGCATAGCAGAGGGCGTGGATGCTGTATTTATAGAGTTTGGATGGGCTTTGAGGTGTGTAACCTAGCCCACTTATCAAAACGGCGTAGTTTTGATAAGTGACACTCGAAACATTAAAAACTCTATCTTCCATCCACAATTTGGACTTGGGCCTTCAGGAACAAATGATCAGCATGGAAAAACGATTGGATCGGTCCAAAAATATCTCTGCACGCCAATTTGCACGTGATATGGTGAATTCACGTGCACCTCCAAATCAGCTCAAACTTCTCCCCAAGCTTCCTTGCATCCTGTAGAGGCCTGAGAGGCAAAAATAGGCTTGCACGTGAATTGGGTGAATTCACGTTCAGCTCCAAATGCTCTGAAATTTCTGTGGTAGGTAGTTGACATCATTCTAAGAAACTTTTGTTTTTGCACGCAAATTGTTTGAGGCCATCTACTATGTCAAAAGTGAGGTCCAAAATCTGCCAAAACAGACTTAAAAACGCATGTATTTGCAACTAGCATCTTCTTAGGGGTTAGAGCAAATATATATCATATATGAGGCAATAAGGCTCTAATCATGCTCTTAAACATCCTAAATAAACACTAGAATAACGGCATAAAATGCACGTTATCAAATACACCACACTTGAACCATTGCTTGTCCTCAAGCAAAAACATACAAGCATGCAAAAATAAAATAAACACGCAGTCAAACAGAAGAAAAATAAAATAACAATCAAGGAGAATCATGGTTTCCTAAGCATGCAACTCTATCATGATGAAATGGGAATTTAAGCATCAAAATGAGTCATAACTTAGTTCATTCATGTCCATATCCCTAGTCCAACAACCATGCAATATCACCACTTAAATTTCGAGATATGAGCAAGCAATCCATGATAAAATAGCACCTAGTTTCCCTTTAAGTTCTTACCAAGGATAAGCGACCTCACTCAAATATAATAATTCTCAAGCCCAATACCTATCAATGAACAATGGATGGAAAACTCTATCTCTACACTCGCCATCGGCTATTGATTAAGTACTTGCCAAGCAATCATGAGAGTTCCCTATTGTGCTCATCAAAGAAAACACACTCACTATTCTACTTTATTTGAACTCACACGCTAGTCTAAACTCAATAACCTCACACTCCATTTTAATAACTGATAAAACAAAATCATGAGCTAAAGAATTGAGCTCAACACTCTCAAAACAAAACACAATTCAGCCAATGTGGCTTCACAAATCTAAACAATCACACATAAACATCAAGCCATTGTGGCTTTTATTCTGAGTCTTTTTTTTTTTTTCTTTTTTCACAATCACACATAAACATCAAGCCATTGTGGCTTTTATTCTGATTTTTTCTTTTTCTTTTTTTTTTTTTTTAAGTAATAACCTTACAAGGTTGCATTTTATGCTCTCCCTTGATGGATTATTCACTCTTTTTTTTTACTCACATAACACATAAATAAGACTGATTTTTCTAATGCAAACCCCTTGCCATTTTGCTACATAAGGAGAGACAAAATAATTCATTGATTCTCACATCCCATTTTCCAATTAAGTGATGGCTTTTTCACATTCTATATCACAGCCTTTTCCAATAATATCACACAATAAAGAAAAGAATGCAAAGACAGTCACAATGACTCAGAGGTCTTGCATCCTAACTCCACACCAAACACTGAGCACTAATAAGTAATCACATGCTTACTTGACTCCTACCATTAAATAACCAATGTTGAATGCAAGAAGAGTATCAAATCAAACTATTACCCAAAAACCATAAATGTCACTCAATGGCTAAAAAGAAGCTGTTCTCATTTTTCATTTCTTTTTCACTCAACTTTAAGGGTTACTTAGGTCTATCATAGCATTTCATGCTCAGCTAATATTCAAAACTCAGCTCCAAAAACATGGTGATATCATTCAAGAGATATAGACATGATTAAACCAATTCAGAGCACATTTTAACTACTTTAACACCCTTATCACAACATGATACTAATGTGGCATAAAAATTAAATTTTAAGCCAAAATTGCATACTTAATATCCATGCCTCCACAAGCAAATCATTCAAGCAAACGACTCAAACAATCATGCAACTAAAAACAAATTTTTTTTTTTAAATAAAACATGCAATCACAACATAAAAGACAAGCAAGTGGCTCAAGTCACTCCCATACACCACACTTAAAATATGCTATGTCCTCATGGCATAAAATAGGGAGTAGGAAAATACTTACCTCTCAGTTGGCAAGCTGTAATAGTAGATGACATTGGCCACCATTCGTCGCACCTGAGCCACAAAGTCAACCGACGTCTCGCCGCGCACTTCCCAAGTTTCTCTCCCTTGCAGAATAGCCATCATGTAGTAGCAAGCAAAGATCCCACTGGAGTGATTTTTGTGTGGAAGCCTTTGAAGATGGCCTCTCTTTATTAGTTAAGAAAGAAGCAAAGTCTCCTGCACAATGGTTAGCTTGCAAACAATTTATTGAATAAAATAAATAAAAGAAAATAACATAAAATAAAACATAGCAATAAACATTGGGTTGCCTCCCAACCAGCGCTTTATTTAAGGTCTCGTAGCTAGACCTTGTCATACTAAACTCAACCAATGTATGAAAGGCTTTCATCCTTGCATTGTAAACCTCATGATCTCATAGACCATAGCAATCGGATGAATGAACCGCTGTGGAAGCCACTTGAACTCCTGATTCAATTGTTGATAGGGAGACACCTCCACAAACTTATGGTTCTCCTTCCTCTCATTCCATCGAGGTGGTAACACAAATTCAACATACTCCACAATTGGAGTAGTCATGATGCACGCATGGTTACCTCCCTTGTCAAGCACTTCCTTCTCTTGTATAAGGGAAGATGATTCCAAAGCAAACATAGTAGTGGTGGGCTCATGTAGCTTGTCTTCATAAAGAGTACCTTGGTTTGATGTGCCTTCAGATATGAGAATTATAGCATCATCATCCAAGATTTGTTGCTTGCATCCTTGGGTTGTCATTTACTTGGTTTCTCATGTTCTTCTAACACCCCAGAACAATTCAAGTCTTCCTCTTCTTCTTGGATAGAAAAATTGTCCTCATAAGCTCCAACCATGGGAAGAGTTGAAGTAGATACATCGCATGGGCTATTAAATTGTGGTGGAGGGACCACCTCATCATAATGAAACATTGCCCTTTTATCCACCTCTTGTTCTATAGCAGCATTAATGGTTTGACCATCTAGAATGCAAGCTTCATCTTCAGAATCATTATTAGCGAGAAAACTCCCATTCTTGTGAGGCAGATGTCAAAGATTGATACATGGAAGTTGGGGTGATGGCTTTGCAATTCTCTTCAGTTTTTATCTCTATGTCATCAGCAAAGGAGTGAGATGAGACTCCAGTATTTGCATTTTGAGCCATACTCATCAATAATTGCTCCATATTTTTCATGGTAGTCTCCATACGTCCTAGCCTTTCATTCAAATCCTTTACCTCTCTTCTGGTTTCTTCATCTTCAACTTGGGGCTGCCACTCTTGTTGTTGATATGGACAATAATTGCCATAGAGTGGGGCTTCATAGTAAGTTTCATCTTGATATTGCCCAACCCATCTATTCTCGAATATCCATTGAAGAAACCATTAAACTCCTCAGGTGGTGGCTCTTGTGGATAGTAGTCACCCTCAGGTTGGGTGTAAGTTGGCCATACTTCTCTACCATCTCCATTAATACTCCCACCATAACAAGGAGGCTCCTGGTATGAATAACTGCTTGTGGGAGGATCATGGACAGTGCAATCCCAAGCACTATATGAAAATTGATCTGCTGCATGGCCTGGAACATAAACATGTTGGTCTGCCATCATTGAATTCTCCTCATCTCTCCCTTGGTTTTCCCACAAATATTTGTTGCCTTGGATCATCCTTTCCAAACATTGTTCCATGGTTAGCTCCTCCTCATCTCCAAACTGTCTATCCATTGGAGTGCTGTTCAGGTTCTGGATTAAAGGACACAAGTTCCCCTCATCGCATACACAACTAGCAATACCTCAAACACTTGATGTATGTTCCTGAAAAACAACAAGAACACACCCAGCAGCTCCGAACAATGCAAAATAAACAAATAAAAACGCAAACAAAAATAATAGAAATTAAAAGACAAAATAAAACACCAAGATCAGAATTCAAACAATTTCACTCAATGTTGATTTTAAAAACTAGTCAACCGTTGAATCCCCGGCAACGGCGCCAATTTGACAGACAAGATTTTTAGCCTCTCTAAAAGAGCTAGCTAATGTCGTTAAATCTCTCTTCAAAATAATAAATTCCCTAAGTTTGCACTAAAAGAATAGCAGCAAGAAAGGGGTCGAACCCACAGGGATTAGCCTAGTTCTCTAGTTCTCAAATCAAATCACCCAATTACTCTTGTTCTATAAAATGTCTTGGCAAAAAGTTTTCTTTTTTAAACTAAAGATCTAATTTTTATTTGGTTTTCTGAATAAACAAAGAAAGTAAGTTGATTTTAGGATTAAGATTCAAGGATTAAAAGCATCTAGGGTCACAATTTCACCTCCCTATGTTATCTCTCCTGGTTCATGGTATTAGGGTTGTCCGATTGAAAACATGCTAAACACAAGCCAAGGACAACAAATGGTCATTGAGGTCCTTTTAAGAGTTGTATGCCAAGAATGGTCATCTAAACACACAAACATGCAAAGCCAATAAATCATACTTGCAAAAGGATAATGATCACACCAATTACAAATAAGTTATGAATCTCAATCCGCCCCGGACTAGGGCTAAGAATACCAAGGTGTACATCCAAAGATAGAATTAAGAACAAATTCATAAAACATGCAAAACTCAATCATCCAAACCCAAATATTCATAAACACAAGCAAAGCAACAAGGGGGCTACATTGCTCCCCTAGATTAAAAGAACTACTCACGCATGATTACAAGCAAACACATAGCAGGAAAGCTCAACATCTTCTTCTTGATCACGCGCACAAGAAAGCTTCAAATCCAGGCTCCAAAATCCGCGACGGGCTGCTGCGGCACGGCTGCGACGGCTGCTCTCCTAGGTCAAGGAGCACCTCCAAGTCGTGGAGCCTCTCTCTCTCTCTAAAAACGTGTAGGGGGGGGTTAGGCTTGCATAGCATAGGGCGTGGATGCTTGTATTTATAGAGTTTGGATGGGCTTTGAGGTGTGTAACCTAGCCCACTTATCAAAATGGCGTAGTTTTGATAAGTAACACTCGAAACATTAAAAACTCTATCTTCCATCCACAATTTGGACTTGGGCCTTCAGGAACAAATGATCGGCATGGAAAAACGATTGGATCGGTCCAAAAATATCTCTGCACGCCAATTTGCACGTGATATGGTGAATTCACGTGCACCTCCAAATCAGCTCAAACTTCTCCCCAAGCTTCCTTGCATCCTGTAGAGGCCTGAGAGGCAAAAATAGGCTTGCACGTGAATTGGGTGAATTCACGTTCAGCTCCAAATGCTCTGAAATTTCTGTGGTAGGTAGATGACATCATTCTAAGAAACTTTTGTTCTTGCACGCAAATTGTTTGAGGCCCTCTACTATGTCAAAAGTGAGGTCCAAAATCTGCCAAAACGACTTAAAAAACGCATGTATTTGCAACTAGCATCTTCTTAGGGGTTAGAGCAAATATATATCATATATGAGGCAATAAGGCTCTAATCATGCTCTTAAACATCCTAAATAAACACTAGAATAACGGCATAAAATGCACGTTATCATTGTTTGACCAATCCACCAAATGCATCCCAAATCAACTAAATAACCAAACCAAACCTCAAAATCAACCATTCCGATTTATAATTGAGGCAAAATGTGGATTTGTCGATTATAATGGAGTCTTTGAGCCCGTGTATTCCATATTGATAATAGTGGATTAGAGACAACGTTGGAAGTACCTCCCAGCCACGGAGTATGTCACATTCGGCAAAACGATGCTTGTGAAGCCATTTTTTGAATCCGTTATGGATATTACATTTCGTTGACTGATTGATCTACCCAATGCATCATAAATCTACAAAACAACCAACCTAAATCTAAGGATTCGAGCCTTTTGACTCTGATGGAACCAAAAAGTGTGTTTATCTACTTTAATAGGGTGTTTGACATCGGGTAATAATTGTACGATAAAAACTCCATTAGACCTAGTATTTGAAGTAAGTCGTCACCGTAGAGTACGTCACATGAAGCGAACCATGCTCGTTATGTCTCCTTTGAATCCTTTATGGATTTTAGATTTTGTTGTTTGACCAATCCACCAAATGCATCCCAAATCAACTAAATAACCAAACCAAACCTCAAAATCAACCATTCGATTTATAATTGAGGCAAAATGTGGATTTGTCGATTATAATGGAGTCTTTGAGCCCGTGTATTCCATATTGATAATAGTGGATTAGAGACAGCGTTGGAAGTACCTCCCAGCCACGGAGTATGTCACATTCGGCAAAACGATGCTTGTGAAGCCATTTTTTGAATCCTTTATGGATATTACATTTCGTTGACTTATTGATCTACCCAATGCATCATAAATCTACAAAACAACCAACCTAAATCTAAGGATTCGAGCCTTTTGACTCCTAATGGAACCAAAAAGTGTGTTTATCTACTTTAATAGGTGTTTGACATCGGGTAATAATTGTACGATAAAAACTCCATTAGACCTAGTATTTGAAGTACGTCATCACCGTAGAGTACGTCACATCAAGCGAACCATGCTCGTTATGTCTCCATTGAATCCTTTATGGATTTTAGATTTTGTTGTTTGACCAATCACCAAATGCATCCCAAATCAACTAAATAACCAAACCAAACCTCAAAATCAACCATTCCGATTTATAATTGAGGCAAAATGTGGATTTGTCAATTATAATGGAGTCTTTGAGCCCGTGTATTTCATATTGATAATAGTGGATTAGAGACAGCGTTGGAAGTACCTCACAGCCACGGAGTATGTCACATTCGGCAAACGATGCTCGTGAAGCCTTTTCTTGAATCCTTTATGGATATTACATTTCGTTGACTGATTGATCTACCCAATGCATCATAAATCTACAAAACAACCAACCTAAATCTAAGGATTCGAGCCTTTTGACTCATGATGGAACCAAAAAGTGTGTTTATCTACTTTAATAGGTGTTTGACATCGGGTAATAATTGTACGATAAAAACTCCATTAGACCTAGTATTTGAAGTAAGTCGTCACCGTAGAGTACGTCACATCAAGCGAACCATGCTCGTTATGTCTCCTTTGAATCCTTTATGGATTTTAGATTTTGTTGTTTGACCAATCCACCAAATGCATCCCAAATCAACTAAATAACCAAACCAAACCTCAAAATCAACCATTCCGATTTATAATTGAGGCAAAATGTTGATTTGTCGATTATAATGGAGTCTTTGAGCCCGTGTATTTCATATTGATAATAGTGGATTAGAGACAGGCTTGGAAGTACCTCACAGCCACGGAGTATGTCACATTCGGCAAACGATGCTCGTGAAGCCATTTTTTGAATCCTTTATGGATATTACATTTCGTTGACTGATTGATCTACCCAATGCATCATAAATCTACAAAACAACCAACCTAAATCTAAGGATTCGAGCCTTTTGACTCCTGATGGAACCAAAAAGTGTGTTTATCTACTTTAATAGGGTGTTTGACATCGGGTAATAATTGTACGATAAAAACTCCATTAGACCTAGTATTTGAAGTAAGTCGTCACCGTAGAGTACGTCACATCAAGCGAACCATGCTCGTTATGTCTCCTTTGAATCCTTTATGGATTTCAGATTTTGTTGTTTGACCAATCCACCAAATGCATCCCAAATCAACTAAATAACCAAACCAAACCTCAAAATCAACCATTCTGATTTATAATTGAGGCAAAATGTGGATTTGTCGATTATAATGGAGTCTTTGAGCCCGTGTATTCCATATTGATAATAGTGGATTAGAGACAAGCGTTGGAAGTACCTCACGACCACGGATTATGTCACATTCGGCAAAACGATGCTTGTGAAGCCATTTTTTGAATCCTTTATGGATATTACATTTCGTTGACTGATTGATCTACCCAATGCATCATAAATCTACAAAACAACCAACCTAAATCTAAGGATTCGAGCCTTTTGACTCATGATGGAACCAAAAAGTGTGTTTATCTACTTTAATAGGTGTTTGACATCGGGTAATAATTGTACGATAAAAACTCCATTAGACCTAGTATTTGAAGTACGTCATCACCGTAGAGTACGTCACATCAAGCGAACCATGCTCGTTATGTCTCGTTTGAATCCTTTATGGATTTTAGATTTTGTTGTTTGACCAATCCACCAAATGCATCCCAAATCAACTAAATAACCAAACCAAACCTCAAAATCAACCATTCCGATTTATAATTGAGGCAAAATGTGGATTTGTTAATTATAATGGAGTCTTTGAGCCCGTGTATTTCATATTGATAATAGTGGATTAGAGACAGCGTTGGAAGTACCTCACAGCCACGGAGTATGTCACATTCGGCAAACGATGCTCGTGAAGCCTTTTTTTGAATCCTTTATGGATATTACATTTCGTTGACTGATTGATCTACCCAATGCATCATAAACTACAAAACAACCAACCTAAATCTAAGGATTCGAGCCTTTTGACTCCTGATGGAACCAAAAAGTGTGTTTATCTACTTTAATAGGGTGTTTGACATCGGGTAGTAATTGTACGATAAAAACTCCATTAGACCTAGTATTTGAAGTACGTCATCACCGTAGAGTACGTCACATCAAGCGAACCATGCTCGTTATGTCTCCTTTGAATCCTTTTTGGATATTAGATTTTGTTGTTTGACCAATCCACCAAATGCATCCCAAATCAACTAAATAACCAAACCAAACCTCAAAATCAACCATTCGATTTATAATTGAGGCAAAATGTGGATTTGTCAATTATAATGGAGTCTTTGAGCCCGTGTATTTCATATTGATAATAGTGGATTAGAGACAACGTTGGAAGTACCTCACAGCCACCAGGAGTATGTCACATTCGGCAAACGATGCTCGTGAAGCCATTTTTTGAATCCTTTATGGATATTACATTTCGTTGACTGATTGATCTACCCAATGCATCATAAATCTACAAAACAACCAACCTAAATCTAAGGATTCGAGCCTTTTGACTCCTGATGGAACCAAAAAGTGTGTTTATCTACTTTAATAGGTGTTTGACATCGGGTAATAATTGTACGATAAAAACTCCATTAGACCTAGTATTTGAAGTAAGTCGTCACCGTAGAGTACGTCACATCAAGCGAACCATGCTCGTTATGTCTCCATTGAATCCTTTATGGATTTTAGACTTTGTTGTTTGACCAATCCACCAAATGCATCCCAAATCAACTAAATAACCAAACCAAACCTCAAAATCAACCATTCCGATTTATAATTGAGGCAAAATGTGGATTTGTCGATTATAATAGAGTCTTTGAGCCCGTGTATTCCATATTGATAATAGTGGATTAGAGACAGCGTTGGAAGTACCTCCCAGCCACGGAGTATGTCACATTCGGCAAACGATGCTCGTGAAGCTATTTTTTGAATCCTTTATGGATATTACTATTCGTTGACTGATTGATCTACCCAATGCATCGTAAATCTACAAAACAACCAACCTAAATCTAAGGATTCGAGCCTTTTGACTCCTGATGGAACCAAAAAGTGTGTTTGTCTACTTTACTAGGGAGTTTGACATAGGGTAATAATTGTACGATAAAAACTCCATTAGTCATAGTATTTGAAGTACGTCATCACCGTAGAGTACGTCACATCAAGCGAACCATGCTCGTTATGTCTCCTTTGAATCCTTTATGGATTTTAGATTTTGTTGTTTGACCAATCCACCAAATGCATCCCAAATCAACTAAATAACCAAACCAAACCTCAAAATCAACCATTTGATTTATAATTGAGGCAAAATGCGGATTTATCGATTATAATGGAGTCTTTGAGCCTGTGTATTCCATATTGATAATAGTGGATTAGAGACAGCGTTGGAAGTACCTCCCAGCCACGAAGTATGTCACATTCGGCAAACGATGCTTGTGAAGCCGTTTTTTGAATCCTTTGTGGATATTACATTTCGTTGACTGATTGATCTACCCAATGCATCATAAATCTACAAAACAACCAACCTAAATCTAAGGATTCGAGCCTTTTGACTCCTGATGGAACCAAAAAGTGTGTTTATCTACTTTAATAGGGTGTTTGACATCGGGTAATAATTGTATGATAAAAACTCCATTAGACCTAGTATTTGAAGTAAGTCGTCACCGTAGAGTACGTCACATCAAGCGAACCATGCTCGTTATGTCTCCATTGAATCCTTTATGGATTTTAGATTTTGTTGTTTGACCAATCCACCAAATGCATCCCAAATCAACTAAATAACCAAACCAAACCTCAAAATCAACCATTCGATTTATAATTGAGGCAAAATGTGGATTTGTCGATTATAATGGAGTCTTTGAGCCCGTGTATTCCATATTGATAATAGTGGATTAGAGACAAGCGTTGGAAGTACCTCCTAGCCACCGAGTATGTCACATTCGGCAAACGATGCTCGTGAAGCCATTTTTTGAATCCTTTATGGATATTACATTTCGTTGACTGATTGATCCACCCAATGCATCATAAATCTACAAAACAACCAACCTAAATCTAAGGATTCGAGCCTTTTGACTCCTGGTGGAACCAAAAAGTGTGTTTATCTACTTTAATAGGTGTTTGACATCGGGTAATAATTGTACGATAAAAACTCCATTAGACCTAGTATTTGAAGTACGTCATCACCGTAGAGTACGTCACATCAAGCGAACCATGCTCGTTATGTCTCCTTTCAATCCTTTATGGATATTAGATTTTGTTGTTTGACCAATCCACCAAATGCATCCCAAATCAACTAAATAACCAAACCAAACCTCAAAATCAACCATTCCGATTTATAATTGAGGCAAAATGTGGATTTGTCGATTATAATGGAGTCTTTGAGCCCGTGTATTCCATATTGATAATAGTGGATTAGAGACAGCGTTGGAAGTACCTCCTAGCCACGGAGTATGTCACATTCGGCAAAACGATGCTTGTGAAGCCATTTTTTGAATCCTTTATGGATATTACATTTCGTTGATTGATTGATCTACCCAATGCATCATAAATCTACAAAACAACCAACCTAAATCTAAGGATTCGAGCCTTTTGACTCCTGATGGAACCAAAAAGTGTGTTTATCTACTTTAATAGGGTGTTTGACATCGGGTAATAATTGTACGATAAAAACTCCATTAGACCTAGTATTTGAAGTAAGTCGTCACCGTAGAGTACGTCACATCAAGCGAACCATGCTCGTTATGTCTCCTTTGAATCCTTTTTGGATATTAGATTTTGTTGTTTGACCAATCCACCAAATGCATCCCAAATCAACTAAATAACCAAACCAAACCTCAAAATCAACCATTCGATTTATAATTGAGGCAAAATGTGGATTTGTTGATTATAATGGAGTCTTTGAGCCCGTGTATTCCATATTGATAATAGTGGATTAGAGAAAGCGTTGGAAGTACCTCCCGGCCACCGAGTATGTCACATTCGGCAAAACGATGCTTGTGAAGCCATTTTTTGAATCCTTTATGGATATTACATTTCGTTGACTGATTGATCTACCCAATGCATCATAAATCTACAAAACAACCAACCTAAATCTAAGGATTCGAGCCTTTTGACTCCTGATGGAACCAAAAAGTGTGTTTATCTACTTTAATAGGGTGTTTGACATCGGGTAATAATTGTACGATAAAAACTCCATTAGACCTAGTATTTGAAGTAAGTCGTCACCGTAGAGTACGTCACATCAAGCGAACCATGCTCGTTATGTCTCCTTTGAATCCTTTTTGGATATTAGATTTTGTTGTTTGACCAATCCACCAAATGCATCCCAAATCAACTAAATAACCAAACCAAACCTCAAAATCAACCATTCCGATTTATAATTGAGGCAAAATGTGGATTTGTTGATTATAATGGAGTCTTTGAGCCCGTGTATTCCATATTGATAATAGTGGATTAGAGAAAGCGTTGGAAGTACCTCCCAGCCACGGAGTATGTCACATTCGCAAAACGATGCTTGTGAAGCCATTTTTTGAATCCTTTATGGATATTACATTTCGTTGACTGATTGATCTACCCAATGCATCATAAATCTACAAAACAACCAACCTAAATCTAAGGATTCGAGCCTTTTGACTCCTGATGGAACCAAAAAGTGTGTTTATCTACTTTAATAGGTGTTTGACATCGGGTAATAATTGTATGATAAAAACTCCATTAGACCTAGTATTTGAAGTAAGTCGTCACCGTAGAGTACGTCACATCAAGCGAACCATGCTCGTTATGTCTCCATTGAATCCTTTATGGATTTTAGACTTTGTTGTTTGACCAATCCACCAAATGCATCCCAAATCAACTAAATAACCAAACCAAACCTCAAAATCAACCATTCCGATTTATAATTGAGGCAAAATGTGGATTTGTCGATTATAATGGAGTCTTTGAGCCCGTGTATTCCATATTGATAATAGTGGATTAGAGACAGCGTTGGAAGTACCTCCCAGCCACGGAGTTTGTCACATTCGGCAAACGATGCTTGTGAAGCCATTTTTTGAATCCGTTATGGATATTACATTTCGTTGACTGATTGATCTACCCAATGCGTCATAAATCTACAAAACAACCAACCTAAATCTAAGGATTCGAGCCTTTTGACTCTGATGGAACCAAAAAGTGTGTTTATCTACTTTAATAGGGTGTTTGACATCGGGTAATAATTGTACGATAAAAACTCCATTAGACCTAGTATTTGAAGTAAGTCGTCACCGTAGAGTACGTCACATCAAGCGAACCATGCTCGTTATGTCTCCTTTGAATCCTTTATGGATTTTAGATTTTGTTGTTTGACCAATCCACCAAATGCATCCCAAATCAACTAAATAACCAAACCAAACCTCGAAATCAACCATTCCGATTTATAATTGAGGCAAAATGTGGATTTGTCGATTATAATGGAGTCTTTGAGCCCGTGTATTCCATATTGATAATAGTGGATTAGAGACAGCGTTGGAAGTACCTGCCACGGACAAGATTTTTAGCCTCTCTAAAAGCAGAGCTAGCTAATGTCGTTAAATCTCTCTTCAAAATAATAAATTCCCTAAGTTTGCACTAAAAGAATAGCGACAAGAAAGGGGTCGAACCCACGGGGATTAACCTAGTTCTCTAGTTCTCAAATCAAATCACCCAATTACTCTTGTTCTATAAAATGTCTTGGCAAAAAGTTTTCTTTTTTAAACTAAAGATCTAATTTTTATGTGGTTTTCCGAATAAACAAAGAAAGTAAACTGATTTTAGGATTAAGAATCAAGGATTAAAAGCATCTAGGGCCACAATTTCACCTCCCTATGTTATCTCTACTGGTTCATGATATTAGGGTTGTCGATTGAAAACATGCTAAACATAAGCCAAGGACAACAAATGGTCATTGAGGTCCTTTTAAGAGTTGTATGCCAGAATGGTCATCAAAACACACAAACATGCAAAGCTAATAAATCATACTTGCAAAAGGATAATGATCACACCAATCACAAATAAGTTATGAATCTCAATCGCCCCAGGACTAGGGCTAAGAATACCAAGGTGTACATCCAAAGATAGAACTTAAGAACAGATTCATAAAACATGCAAAACTTCAATCATCCAAACCCAATATTCATAAACACAACAAAGTAACAAGGGGGCTACATTGCTCCCCTAGATTAAAAGACTACTCACGCATGATTACAAGCAAAACCATGGCGAGAAAAGCTCAACATCTTCTTCTTGATCACGCGCACAGCAAAGTTTCAAATCCAGGCTCCAAAATCCGCGACGGCTCGCGGCGGCGGCTGCGACGGCTGCTCTCCTAGGTCAAGGAGCACCTCCAAGTCGTGGAGCCTCTCTCTCTCTCTAAAACGTGTAGGGGGGTTAGGTCTACAAAGCATGGGGCGTGGAGCTCTTATTTATAGAGTTTGGATGGGCCTTGAGGTGTGTAACCTAGCCCATCTATCAAAACGGCGTAGTTTTGATAAGTGACACTCGAAACATTAAAAACTCTATCTTCCATCCACAATTTGGACTTGGGCCTTCAGGAACAAATGATCGGCATGGAAAAACGATTGGATCGGTCCAAAAATATCTCTGCACGCCAATTTGCACGTGATATGGTGAATTCACGTGCACCTCCAAATCAGCTCAAACTTCACCCCAAGCTTCCTTGCATCATGTAGAGGCCTGAGAGGCAAAAATATGCTTGCACGTGAATTGGGTGAATTCACGTTCAGCTCCAAATGCTCTGAAATTTCTGTGGCAGGTAGAGGACATCATTCTAAGAAACTTTTGTTCTTGCACGCAAATTGTTTGAGGCCATCTACTATGTCAAAAGTGAGGTCCAAAATCTGCCAAAACGGCTTAAAAACGCATGTATTTGCAACTAGCATCTTCCTAGGGGTTAGAGCAAATATATATGATATATGAGGCAATAAGGCTCTAATCATGCTCTTAAACATCCTAAATAAACACTAGAATAACGGCATAAAATGCACGTTATCAAATACACCACACTTGAACCATTGCTTGTCCTCAAGCAAAAACATACAAGCATGCAAAAAATAAAATAAACACACAGTCAAACGGAAGAAAAATAAAATAACAATCAAGGAGAATCATGGTTTCCTAAGCATGCAACTCTATCATGATGAAATGGGAATTTAAGCATCAAAATGAGTCATAGCTTAGTTCATTCATGTCCATATCCCTAAGTCCAACAACCATGCAATATCACCACTTAAATTTCAGATATGAGCAAGCAATCCATGATAAAATAGCACCTAGTTTCCCTTTAAGTTCTTACCAAGGATAAGCAACCTCACTCAAATATAATAATTCTCAAGCCCAATACCTATCAATGAACAATGGATGGAAAACTCTATCTCTACACTCACCATCGGCTATTGATTAAGCACTTGCCAAGCAATCATGAGAGTTCCCTATTGTGCTCATCAAAGAAAACACACTCTCTATTCTACTTTATTTGAACTCACACGCTAGTCTAAACTCAATAAACTCACACTCTATTCTAATAACTGAATAAACAAAACATGAGCTAGAGAATTGAGCTCAACATTCTTAAAACAAAACACAATTCAGCCAATGTGGCTTCACAAATCTAAACAATCACACATAAACATCAAGCCAGTGTGGCTTTTATTCTGAATCTTTCTTTTTTTTTTTTTTTTTTAGTAATAACCTTACAAGGTTGCATTTTATGCTCTCCCTTGATGGATTATTCACTCTTTTTTTTTTTTTTACTCACATAACACATAAATAAGACTGATTTTTCTAATGCATGCCCCTTGCCATTTTGCTACATAAGGAGAGACAGAAATTCATTGATGTCTCACATCCCATTTCCCAATTAAGTGATGGCTTTTTCACATTCTATATCACAGCCTTTTCCAATAATATCACACAATAAAGAAAAGAATGCAAAGACAGTCACAATGACTTAGAGGTCTTGCATCCTAACTAAACACCAAACACTGAGCACTAATAAGTAATCACATGCTTACTTGACTCCTACCATTAAATAACCAATGTTGAATGCAAGATGAGTAGCAAATCAAACTATTACCCATACCCTAAAATGGCACTCAAAGGCTAAAAGAAGCTGTTCTCATTTTTCATTTCTTTTTCACTCAACTTTAAGGGTTACTTAGGTCTATCATAGCATTTCATGCTCAGCTAATATTCAAAACTCAGCTCCAAAAACATGGTGATATCATTCAAGAGATATAGACATGATTAAACCAATTCAGAGCACATTTTAACTACTTTAACACCCTTATCACAACATGATACTAATGTGGCCAAAAAATTAAATTTTAAGCCAAAATTGCATACTTAATATCCATGCCTCCACAAGCAAGCATTCAAGCAAACAACTCAAACAATCATGCAACTAAAAACATTTTTTTTTTTTTTTTTTTTTTTTTTTTTTAAATAAAACATGCAATCACAACATAAAAGACAAGTAAGTGGCTCAAGTCACTCCCATACACCACACTTAAAATATGCTATGTCCGCATGGCATAAAAGAAGGAGTAGGAAAAACACTTACCCCTGGTTTGGCACACTTGTAATAGTAGATGACATTGGCCACCATTCGTCGCACTTGAGCCACAAAGTCAGCCGACGTCTCGCCGCGCACTTCCCAATTTTCCTTCCCTTGCGAAATACCCATCATGTAGTAGCAAACAAAGATCCCACAATTGAATTGGTCAGTGTTGGGGAATTTGCATTTCATTGTAGTGAATAAGAGGGAGCTTGTCCGCCAACAAGCCTTCTTTGATCATTGCTACTTTTATGCATTTGATGAACCCATGCACTAACCGTGTCTTTTCCGTCTAGCAAACCCTTCGCCTTGGCTTGGATCATATAGCACGGCATGGCCTACATCCAGTTCACACGGACAAGTACATAGTGGCGGTCAATGTGCACCGGAATCGGCACCTCATGCATACCATGCCAAGGGCGGTGCCCTTCATTCTCTCCATTAATGCGTTGGCGCCACACCTCTTCGGACAAGGGTTGATTGAAAAGCTCACACGGCATGATGGAAGTGTACCCGGCTAAGGGGTAATTATGAGGCTCGGCCTCCACTACATACCGCATGGTCCTGAGAAGAGGTCTATCTCGTCGGCATAGAGATATTCATTCTCCGAGATCCTCTTCAAGCTAAAAGGAGTGAAGATATCATTATCCCGTATAAATCGAGCCCTATGACCTGTGGAATTGATGAATTCTTCAAATGCCGTTTGGCTCTCTTCAGACGATAAAGCCGGATTAATGATTAAATGAACAGGGAGGGCCAAGTAGATCTTCAGGTTCGGCAGGCATGTATGCACCCCAAGATCCTGGAAGTATAGCGGGCACCAGGGCCTGAGAATATGCGGGGATCGTAAAAGGCTGGAAGGGTGAATACCCTGCTGCTGGCTCTGCCTCCTCTTGAGGTTGGAAGGGTGAATACCCTGTTGTTGCGCGCCTCCTCTCGGGTGAGAGTAAGATGGCTGAGTGAAGGTTCTTGTTGAGGTGGATCTGCCTGGGCCGGATAAGCATCTTCGGGGGATGGAGAGGGTTCTTCATCGGATATCTCCACTATAGGAGAACGTTTTGATGCTTTCCTCTTGCTCAAAGCCTTCCAGTTTTGCCTAGGAGGCCTTTGACTTCTTTGTTGTCCTTCCTCAGGGCTTCCACCTCGCGCTAGGTTCCGGCATTGGCCTCCCCGAGCTGCTGTGTTTCTTGCCTCCAAGCTTCCTTAGATGCAGCGGGGAGGAGCTTCCGGGGCCTCCCATGCTCTAGGTGATGCATGAGCAGCTACATCCGGGGCCTCCCATGCTCCTGGTTCTAGGTTGTGAAGTAGCTTGTTGGTCTCCCAGAGATGAGGGTCATTAATTCTTCAAATTGGGCATTAGTGATGTGCCCATTAGTGATCGCCCAATTGATGACCTCCACTTCGCTCACCACCTGCCCACTAATGCCTTGAAAGAAATTGAAAATGTCTTCTTTGTGTACATTGAACCGCATGTACATGGCGGTGAGTCTCGTATAGAGTCTGCTTCCTTTGATCCAAATGAGGAGAGGTCTCCCTTGCAAAGTCTGTGGATCGCTCCACATGAACACTGTGCCTAGCGGGCGGTGTGATGGAGGAGGAACATTGGTTGCCCAATGACCTCGGTGCTGACCCCCAAACCTCCTTCACTTGCAATACTCTTAACACCCAGGTGAGAAGGAAAAGTAATGCTCTCCATGGAGGAAAATTGCAAAGCAGGCATGCTTTGAAATATCACACACAAAATTCTGCCATTTATCCGCTTGGATGAGTTTTTCTTCCACCAATTAAAAATGGTAGTGGCCCAATCCACATTTAGCATGTGATCAATGCTATACATGAACTCCAGGTGTGGCTTAGGCACACTATCTAGCCCACTGTCTGAATCAATAAGCATTTCCCTACCAGGTAAGCTAGGCATCTAAATTTTCCAACAAAACCATTCTTGGTATACTACCTTCGACTTTGAAATTTTCTAGCATAGTTACATGCGGTACCAAATTCTCCTAGGCTTAGGCGAGGGAAGCTATTACTGGGGTCAGGGAGGTTAAAGCAATTTCTAATAATATCAGGGGTTATTCGACATAAACCCCTTGCACAACCCCTATCGGTTCATCCTCATTCCCAGAGACAGATGTATAGAAGTCTTGTAAGGCAGATAGGAAATAGCCGGGTGGGCAGATACTAACCTTTGTAATCCCGAGTTTGAATTTTAACGACCACCTCTCTAGCCCGGCCCGGCTCTGAAGCCTCCAAAGCCTGCATGTCAAGAGCATGCCCCAAGAGTATCTCCTCCTCAGGTTGGCTATCGGCACTAGGTGAGTGCACCTCCTCCTGGCTAGTCCTCCTTGTGCGCACCATCTTTGGAATGAGAAAATAAGAACAAGAGCAGAAACCGAAGAGCAAGAGAGCAAAAGGGCGAGCTTCTCTAATACTCGGATCCGGAGTGATTTTGGTGTGGAAGCCTTTGAAGATGGCCTCCCTTTATATAGCGTGCGAAGGAAAGATGCTCCAATTGGCGTGATACACGTGCCCCTAACTTTTCGAGTGTTCGACCAAAATACCCTCTCGCACGTGAATTGGCTGAATTGGCGTGCGGTCGAATCGTCCCAAACTTTGGTGGTGGGTCCCCACCAGCTGGCAAGCAATACTCCCTTCTGCACGTGAATTGTGGGAAGCTTCTAGGAGGGCTAAAATCGGTATTTTGCATTTTTGGGCCTCCATATGACAACTAGCAATTCGCGTGCAAGAGTAAACGTGATTGACATGGTCTTCATCTACCATTACGAAAGTTACGACTCAAAAGGAGGTGCACGTGAATTGGGCAATTCACGTGCAAATTCACGTTCAGGCCCAAACTGGCCCAAATTTCTCCACCGAGTTGCTTATGCATTATGGACCATCTTTAAGTCTTGCACGTGAATTATTTGAGCCCATCTTCAAGCACTTTTGGGCTTCACTTGCTCCTTGCTCCTTGACTTTGACTTTAAAAACAATTCCACAAGTTCGGGACCCAAAAATTTGCTCATCCTGCACATGGTTAGCTAATAAAGGAACAAAGTCTCCTGCACAATGGTTAGCTTGCAAACAAATTTATTGAAGAAATCAAATAAGAGAAAATAACATAAAATAAAACACAAGAATAAACATTGGGTTGCCTCCCAACCAGCGCTTTATTTAAAGTCTGTAGCTAGACTTTCGGTGATGATCATGCAATGGTGAAAGAGAGGGAATCAACTATCTCCCTCTGAGTTGAATCAAAGTAAGGTTTCAGCCTATTGCCATTCACCCAAAATTTCTTGCCATCTACAGACTTGGAGCTCAAAGCTCCCATATGGCTTCTTATCAACTATCACAAAAGGTCCCATCCACTTGGACCTTAATTTTCCAGGAAATAACCTCAACCTTGTGTTAAATAGAAGAACTTTTTGTCCTAAGGTTAAAGGTTCATTGTTGAGTTGCCTATCATGCCATTTCTTAGTTCTTTCTTTGTAGAATTTAGCACTATCATAGGCATCCAACCTAAGCTCATCTAACTCAATTAATTGAGTCATCCTAAGTTCCTTGATCTCTTGTGGGTTGAAATTTAACTTCTTCAAGGCCCAATGAGCCTTGTGTTCTAGTTCCACAAGGCAAGTGACATGCCTTACCATATAGAATACGGTAAGGTGACATCCCAATGGGAGTCTTGTAAGCTGTCCTATATGCCCATAAGGCTTCATCAAGCCTTTGAGACCAATCTTTCCTATTGGCTCCAACAAGTTTTCTCTAAAATGGCCTTAATCTCCCTGTTGGACACTTCTGCTTGTCCATTAGCTTGTGGGTGGTAAGCTAAAGACTTCCTATGAGTGACACCATACTTGTTCAACAATTTGTCAAACAATTTGTTGCAGAAATGACTACCCTCATCACTGATTATAGCCCTTGGTGTCCCAAAACGGCTAAAGATGTTCCTAGTAAGGAAGTGAGTCACAACCCTAGCATCATTCACTCTAGTAGGAATAGCTTCTACACACTTAGACACATAATCCACAGGCAAGCAAAATGTATGAGTACCCATCGAATTGGGGAATGGTCCCATGAAGTCAATGCCCCAAATGTCAAAAATTTCAACTGGAAGGATTCCAGTTAATGGCATCTCATTTTTCCTAGATAGACCACCTACCCTTTGACATCTATCACACTTTTTGATGTAGACATAGGTGTCTTTCACCATGTGAGGCCAATAAAAGCCACACTGCATGATCTTAGCCACAGTTCTCTTGCACCCCAAAGTGGCCCCCATAATGTGATGCATGACAATGATGAATTATGTCATCTACCTCCTCCTCAAGGACACACTTTCTAATGATTTGGTCTGGACACCTCCTATAAAGAATTGGGTCTTCCCAAATGTATTTCCTAGCATCCACTACCAATTTCTTTCTCCTGGTGATAGTCTAAATGCTTGGGTATGAACCCAGTGGCTAAATAATTTGCTATGTCGACAAACCAAGGAAGATGATGCACCTCAAACAACTTCTCATCAGGAAAGTCATCTACAATGGGTAGAGACTTAGGTGCATTCTCCACACGGGAGAGGTGATCAGCCACGGAATTTAGGGCTCCCTTTGTGTCTCTAATTTCAAGGTCAAATTCCTGTAAGAGGAGAACCCACCTAATCAAGCGTGGCTTAGCTTCTTTTTTTAGCAAACAAATATTTCAACGCAGCATGATCAATATAAACAATGACTTTAGACCCCAAAAGGTAGGGTCTAAACTTGTTGCAGCCCATAAACCACAACTAGCAACTCTTTCTCGGTGGTGGTATAGTTACGTTGAGCATCATCTAAGGTCTTACTAGCATAGTAAATGACCCTAAACACCTTTTCTCGCCTTTGCCCTAAGACTACCCCCACAAGATAATCACTCGCATCACACATTAGCTCAAAAGGTTGAGCCCAGTCAGGTGTGACTATAACAAGTGCGATGACTAACTTACCCTTGAGGATGTTGAAAGCTTCTAAGCAATCTGCATTAAACTCAAAGCTAGTGTCTTTTTCTAACAACCTACTCATGGGTTTTGCAATTTTTGAGAAGTCCTTAATAAATCTCCTATAAAAGCCAGCATGGCCAAGGAAACTTCTCACTCCTTTTTCATTGGTTGGAGGTGGCGAGTCTCAATAGTGGAGATTTTTGCCTCGTCTACCTCCAAACCATGTGCAGACACCTTGTGCCCTAGAACTATCCCCTCTGTTACCATGAAATGGCATTTCTCCCAATTTAGGACTAGTTCCTTCTCCTCACATCTCTCTAAGACCACATCTAGATTTTTCAAGCACCTGTTGGTAAGAGGAACCAAACACCGAGAAGTCATCCATGAAGACCTCCATGATCTCCTCAACCAAACCCTGAAAAATAGCCATCATACACCTTTGAAAGGTGGCAGGGGCATTACAAAGCCCAAATGGCATTCTCCTAAATGCAAATGTGCCAAAAGGGCACGTGAAGGTGGTCTTTTCTTGATCCTCGGGCTTAACCATGATCCGATTATACCCGGAATAGCCATCTAAAAAGCAAGAGTGACTATAGCCGGCTAACCTATCCAACATTTGGTCAATGAAAGGAAGAGGAAAATGATCCTTCCTAGTGGCCTTGTTCAGCTTCCTATAGTCAACACACACTCTCCACCCCGTCACGGTGTGAGATGGGATCAATTCATTTTTCTCATTCTTAATCACGGTCATGCCCCCTTTCTTGGGCACAACATGCAATGGACTCACCCACTCACTATCGAAATAGCATAAATTATACCCGCATTTTTCCATTTTAAAATTTCTTTTCTAATAACTTCTTTCATGGCAGGGTTTAATCTTCTTTGTCTTTCAAAGAAGGGGTTTAAAATCATCATTCATTAAAATCTTATGCATGCAAATCCCTGGACTAATACCCCTAATGTCTTCAATGTTCCATCCTAGGGCCTTTTTGTGTTTCCTAAGGACTTCTAACAATTGAGTACACTCCACATCATTCAAATTAGAAGCAACAATAACAGGGAATTGATTTGTAGAGTCAAGAAATTCATACCTTAGGTGTCCAGGCAGCTCCTTCGGTTCTAGAGCTGGAGGCATGTCATCTTCTTTCTCCTCCTCGGCTTGCTCCAAAGAGTTTGTAGTTTGCTCATCTTCCTCAGTTGTCAAGTACATCTCTTCATCTTGTTGAGCTTCTATAAGTCAAGGGCTCCATCATTGGTGGTGGTAATTTCTTCGCCAAGTAATCTTCCACCAATTCCTCAAGGTCTTCAACCCAAAGGCAATCCTCCTCCTCTTGACCTTGCAAAGCCTTCCCCATGTGGAAGACTAAGGTCTCCTCATTAATTCTCGAGTTAGCTGCCCTTGAGCAACATCAATCAATGCACAACCCGTTCGAGAAACGGTCTTCCAAGGAGTAAATTGAACTCCTCTATCTTCTTCCATCTCCAAAACAACAAAGTCCGCTGGAAATATGAAGGAACCCACTTTGACTAACACGTCTTCAATTATCCCTTCAGGCCTTCTAGTAGACCGGTCAACAAACCGCAATGATATGGAAGTGGGCTTCATGCCCTTAAGCCCAAGCCGCTTGTACAAAGCAAAGGAAATCAAATTGATGCTGGCCCCTAAATCACATAGGGCCTGTCTTTGCGGTGCATTGCCAATCACACAAGGGAGATTAAAGCTGCCCGGATCTTTATGCTTGATGGGCAAACTCGTTGAACAACACTGCTCACCTCGTTAGTGATCGCCACCGTCTCATGATCCCCATATTTCCTCTTCTTTGTCACAAAATCTTTGATGTATTTTCTGTACCTAGGCATCTGCTCCAAAACTTCCACAAATGGAATGTTAATCTCAAGCTTCTTGAACAAACTCAGGAAGCGCTCATACTCTTCTTCAACCCTCTGGTTCCTCGGCCTCCGAGGAAATGGCATACTAGGCCTGAGCTCTTGCTTTCTTTCTTCGGCTATTCTGTCTTTACTCACTGCTTGTCCTTCTTCTCTTGCACTCTTTCTTGACTTTATCCGATTTTCCTTGGTCTTCAACTTCCAAGGGTCTGCTTTGTTCTTTTGGAATTGCCTTCTTCTTAGGCTCTTCACTTCATTCGGTGTCTTCCCGCTCCTTAGAGTGATAGCCTTGCAACTCTCCTTGGGGTTCACCTCGGTGTCACTTGGAAAAGTATTGGTTGACACCCCTTGATTTACATTCTGAGCCATACTCACAAGTAACTTCTCCATATTCTTAATTGAAGATTCTAGTGTGACTACCCTTTCCTCCAAATTATCCTCTCTTTTGGTTGGCTCATCCACATTCGATATACCCTTCCTCTTTCTTGTTGAGGCCGAGGCCGTTTCCTTCGAATCTTGGAGGTGGGTGCAAATAATTATCCGTAGCATACGGATTCCGCTTCATCCCCGGGGGCACATATTTGTCTTGAAATGAGGTATCTCCCCCTCGGTTCGAGTTCTCTGAAATGGTTGAGATTGTCGCTGATTCCTGGTTTGTACCCTAGTTGTTGTTGTTGAGGATAAAATTGCTGTTTCGGTACAAGCCCTTTCCTCCAACATAATTTGCTTCTTCAGCTCCACTCCAGCCCTGCTCAACTACCTGGTAAAGCTGGTGATCCTTCAACTTTAAGGGCCAATACTTCCATGCCTTTCATTAAAGCTTGAATCGTGCTTGCACATCATTGGAAGAATTTTCAACCAAGCAATCTTCTCCCTTGGCTTTGAAGTACGCACATTAGACCACTGCCAATCATCTAATGACAACCTCTCCAAGAGCTCGCTGTCGCGTCGGGCTCTAGATTCATCAAGCATCCTCCAGGAACTGCATTCACCTTGTCTTGTGAATGGGACCGAAGACCTGTGTAGAAAGATTCAATTTGAATCCACTTGGGGCCTTCCATGATCAGGGCATCTTCTCACTAAGTCTTTGAAACGCTCCCAAGCTTCATGAAGAGTCTCCATCTCATCTTGCCTGAACCTCGCTAATCTCTCCTCTTAGCCGGATCACCTTGGAAGGAGGGAAGTACTTTGACATGAACTTGGTCCGCATCTCCTCCCAAGTGTTGATTGAACCTGTTGGCGGATCGTTGAACCAGCCAAGAGCTCTATCCCTTAAAGAGAAAGGGAAAAGCCTTAGCTTTATGGCCTCTTCCGACACATTGTTGATCTTGATGGTGTCACACACCTGGTAGAACCTCATCAAATGCCTGTGTGGATCATCCACGGCTGTTCCTCCAAACGCGTTGTTGCTCACCATGTTGATCAATGCCGGCTTCACTCGAAGCTATTCGCTTGGACTCTTGTCTGCCGAATCCCAGAATAGTGGTCCGACATCATCGGCCTCGCATAATCTAAGAAGGTTCCGGGGCATAAACCTATTACCCTCTTCTTCCTGGATATTGGCCATTGTAATTGGCCCCTCCTTGCGGTGCACCACCATCAGGTCCGAGATTTGCCATCGGATCGCCTACGGATTGCTCCAAGCCCTGTAGTGCTTCTTCCGCCTCACGTCTTGCTTCCCTAGCCGCTCTACGACGAGCTCCTGAACAACCTTTCAGGTTCCCGCGTAAATTGTATATCCTCCTCTCTTTGCATGCACAACTAGGAATCCTTGATGTATGTTCCTGTAAACAACAACAAGAACACACCCAGCAGACTCCGAACAATGCAAAATAAACAAATAAAGAACACAAAATAACAGAAAAGTAAAGACAAAATAAAACACCAAGATCGGAATTCAAACAATTTCACTCAATGTTGATTTTAAAAACTAGTTAACCGTTGAATCCCCGGCAATGGCGCCAATTTGACGGACAAGATTTTTAGCCTCTCTAAAAGAGCTAGCTAATGTCGTTAAATCTCTCTTCAAAATAATAAATTCCCTAAGTTTGCACTAAAAGAATAAGCGGCAAGAAAGGGGGTCGAACCCACAGGGATTAACCTAGTTCTCTAGTTCTCAAATCAAATCACCCAATTACTCTTGTTCTATAAAATGTCTTGGCAAAAAGTTTTCTTTTTTTAAACTAAAGATCTAATTTTTATGTGGTTTTCCGAATAAACAAAGAAAGTAAACTGATTTTAGGATTAAGAATCAAGGATTAAAAGCATCTAGGGCCACAATTTCACCTCCCTATGTTATCTCTACTGGTTCATGATATTAGGGTTGTCTGATTGAAAACATGCTAAACATAAGCCAAGGACAACAAATGGTCATTGAGGTCCTTTTAAGAGTTGTATGCCAGGAATGGTCATCAAAACACACAAACATGCAAAGCTAATAAATCATACTTGCAAAAGGATAATGATCACACCAATCACAAATAAGTTATGAATCTCAATCTGCCCCCGGACTAGGGCTAAGAATACCAAGGTGTACATCCAAAGATAGAACTTAAGAACAGATTCATAAAACATGCAAAACTTCAATCATCCAAACCCAATATTCATAAACACAAAGAAAGTAACAAGGGGGCTACATTGCTCCCCTAGATTAAAAGACTACTCACGCATGATTACAAGCAAAACCATGGCGAGAAAAGCTCAACATCTTCTTCTTGCTCACGCGCACAGCAAAGCTTCAAATCCAGGCTCCAAAATCCGCGACGGCTGCTGCGACGGGCTGCGACGGCTGCTCTCCTAGGTCAAGGAGCACCTCCAAGTCGTGGAGCCTCTCTCTCTCTCTCTAAAACGTGTAGGGGGGTTAGGTCTACAAAGCATGGGGCGTGGAGCTCTTATTTATAGAGTTTGGATGGGCCTTGAGGTGTGTAACCTAGCCCATCTATCAAAACGGCGTAGTTTTGATAAGTGACACTCGAAACATTAAAAACTCTATCTTCCATCCACAATTTGGACTTGGGCCTTCAGGAACAAATGATCAGCATGGAAAAACGATTGGATCGGTCCAAAAATATCTCTGCACGCCAATTTGCACGTGATATGGTGAATTCACGTGCACCTCCAAATCAGCTCAAACTTCACCCCAAGCTTCCTTGCATCATGTAGAGGCCTGAGAGGCAAAAATAGGCTTGCACGTGAATTGGGTGAATTCACGTTCAGCTCCAAATGCTCTGAAATTTCTGTGGTAGGTAGATGACATCATTCTAAGAAACTTTTGTTCTTGCACGCAAATTGTTTGAGGCCATCTACTATGTCAAAAGTGAGGTCCAAAATCTGCCAAAACAACTTAAAAACGCATGTATTTGCAACTAGCATCTTCCTAGGGGTTAGAGCAAATATATATGATATATGAGGCAATAAGGCTCTAATCATGCTCTTAAACATCCTAAATAAACACTAGAATAACGGCATAAAATGCACGTTATCAGGTACCTCCCACCACGGAGTATGTCACATTCGCAAAACGATGCTTGTGAAGCCATTTTTTGAATCCGTTATGGATATTACATTTCGTTGACTGATTGATCTACCCAATGCATCATAAATCTACAAAACAACCAACCTAAATCTAAGGATTCGAGCCTTTTGACTCCTGATGGAACCAAAAAGTGTGTTTATCTACTTTAATAGGGTGTTTGACATCGGGTAATAATTGTACGATAAAAACTCCATTAGACCTAGTATTTGAAGTAAGTCGTCACCGTAGAGTACGTCACATGAAGCGAACCATGCTCGTTATGTCTCCTTTGAATCCTTTATGGATTTTAGATTTTGTTGTTTGACCAATCCACCAAATGCATCCCAAATCAACTAAATAACCAAACCAAACCTCAAAATCAACCATTCCGATTTATAATTGAGGCAAAATGTGGATTTGTCGATTATAATGGAGTCTTTGAGCCCGTGTATTCCATATTGATAAAAGTGGATTAGAGAAAGCGTTGGAAGTACCTCCCAGCCACCGAGTATGTCACATTCGGCAAAACGATGCTTGTGAAGCCATTTTTTGAATCCTTTATGGATATTACATTTCGTTGACTGATTGATCTACCCAATGCATCATAAATCTACAAAACAACCAACCTAAATCTAAGGATTCGAGCCTTTTGACTCCTGATGGAACCAAAAAGTGTGTTTATCTACTTTAATAGGTGTTTGACATCGGGTAATAATTGTATGATAAAAACTCCATTAGACCTAGTATTTGAAGTAAGTCGTCACCGTAGAGTACGTCACATCAAGCGAACCATGCTCGTTATGTCTCCATTGAATCCTTTATGGATTTTAGACTTTGTTGTTTGACCAATCCACCAAATGCATCCCAAATCAACTAAATAACCAAACCAAACCTCAAAATCAACCATTCCGATTTATAATTGAGGCAAAATGTGGATTTGTCGATTATAATGGAGTCTTTGAGCCCGTGTATTCCATATTGATAATAGTGGATTAGAGACAGCGTTGGAAGTACCTCCCACCACGGAGTTTGTCACATTCGGCAAAACGATGCTTGTGAAGCCATTTTTTGAATCCGTTATGGATATTACATTTCGTTGGCTGATTGATCTACCCAATGCGTCATAAATCTACAAAACAACCAACCTAAATCTAAGGATTCGAGCCTTTTGACTCCTGATGGAACCAAAAAGTGTGTTTATCTACTTTAATAGGGTGTTTGACATCGGGTAATAATTGTACGATAAAAACTCCATTAGACCTAGTATTTGAAGTAAGTCGTCACCGTAGAGTACGTCACATCAAGCGAACCATGCTCGTTATGTCTCCTTTGAATCCTTTATGGATTTTAGATTTTGTTGTTTGACCAATCCACCAAATGCATCCCAAATCAACTAAATAACCAAACCAAACCTCGAAATCAACCATTCTGATTTATAATTGAGGCAAAATGTGGATTTGTCGATTATAATGGAGTCTTTGAGCCCGTGTATTCCATATTGATAATAGTGGATTAGAGACAGCGTTGGAAGTACCTCCCACCACGGAGTATGTCACATTCGGCAAAACGATGCTTGTGAAGCCATTTTTTGAATCCGTTATGGATATTACATTTCGTTGACTGATTGATCTACCCAATGCATCATAAATCTACAAAACAACCAACCTAAATCTAAGGATTCGAGCCTTTTGACTCCTGATGGAACCAAAAAGTGTGTTTATCTACTTTAATAGGGTGTTTGACATCGGGTAATAATTGTACGATAAAAACTCCATTAGACCTAGTATTTGAAGTAAGTCGTCACCGTAGAGTACGTCACATGAAGCGAACCATGCTCGTTATGTCTCCTTTGAATCCTTTATGGATTTTAGATTTTGTTGTTTGACCAATCCACCAAATGCATCCCAAATCAACTAAATAACCAAACCAAACCTCAAAATCAACCATTCCGATTTATAATTGAGGCAAAATGTGGATTTGTCGATTATAATGGAGTCTTTGAGCCCGTGTATTCCATATTGATAATAGTGGATTAGAGACAGCGTTGGAAGTACCTCCCGGCCACCAGGAGTTTGTCACATTCGGCAAAACGATGCTTGTGAAGCCATTTTTTGAATCCTTTATGGATATTACATTTCGTTGACTTATTGATCTACCCAATGCATCATAAATCTACAAAACAACCAACCTAAATCTAAGGATTCGAGCCTTTTGACTCCTGATGGAACCAAAAAGTGTGTTTATCTACTTTAATAGGGTGTTTGACATCGGGTAATAATTGTACGATAAAAACTCCATTAGACCTAGTATTTGAAGTAAGTCGTCACCGTAGAGTACGTCACATGAAGCGAACCATGCTCGTTATGTCTCCTTTGAATCCTTTATGGATTTTAGATTTTGTTGTTTGACCAATCCACCAAATGCATCCCAAATCAACTAAATAACCAAACCAAACCTCAAAATCAACCATTCTGATTTATAATTGAGGCAAAATGTGGATTTGTCGATTATAATGGAGTCTTTGAGCCCGTGTATTCCATATTGATAATAGTGGATTAGAGACAGCGTTGGAAGTACCTCTTGACCACGGAGTATGTCACATTCGGCAAAACGATGCTTGTGAAGCCATTTTTTGAATCCGTTATGGATATTACATTTCGTTGACTGATTGATCTACCCAATGCATCATAAATCTACAAAACAACCAACCTAAATCTAAGGATTCGAGCCTTTTGACTCCTGATGGAACCAAAAAGTGTGTTTATCTACTTTAATAGGGTGTTTGACATCGGGTAATAATTGTACGATAAAAACTCCATTAGACCTAGTATTTGAAGTAAGTCGTCACCGTAGAGTACGTCACATCAAGCGAACCATGCTCGTTATGTCTCCTTTGAATCCTTTATGGATTTTAGATTTTGTTGTTTGACCAATCCACCAAATGCATCCCAAATCAACTAAATAACCAAACCAAACCTCGAAATCAACCATTCTGATTTATAATTGAGGCAAAATGTGGATTTGTCGATTATAATGGAGTCTTTGAGCCCGTGTATTCCATATTGATAATAGTGGATTAGAGACAAGCGTTGGAAGTACCTCCCAGCCACGGAGTATGTCACATTCGGCAAAACGATGCTTGTGAAGCCATTTTTTGAATCCGTTATGGATATTACATTTCGTTGACTGATTGATCTACCCAATGCATCATAAATCTACAAAACAACCAACCTAAATCTAAGGATTCGAGCCTTTTGACTCCTGATGGAACCAAAAAGTGTGTTTATCTACTTTAATAGGGTGTTTGACATCGGGTAATAATTGTACGATAAAAACTCCATTAGACCTAGTATTTGAAGTAAGTCGTCACCGTAGAGTACGTCACATGAAGCGAACCATGCTCGTTATGTCTCCTTTGAATCCTTTATGGATTTTAGATTTTGTTGTTTGACCAATCCACCAAATGCATCCCAAATCAACTAAATAACCAAACCAAACCTCAAAATCAACCATTCCGATTTATAATTGAGGCAAAATGTGGATTTGTCGATTATAATGGAGTCTTTGAGCCCGTGTATTCCATATTGATAATAGTGGATTAGAGACAAGCGTTGGAAGTACCTCCCAGCCACGGAGTATGTCACATTCGGCAAAACGATGCTTGTGAAGCCATTTTTTGAATCCTTTATGGATATTACATTTCGTTGACTTATTGATCTACCCAATGCATCATAAATCTACAAAACAACCAACCTAAATCTAAGGATTCGAGCCTTTTGACTCCTGATGGAACCAAAAAGTGTGTTTATCTACTTTAATAGGTGTTTGACATCGGGTAATAATTGTACGATAAAAACTCCATTAGACCTAGTATTTGAAGTAAGTCGTCACCGTAGAGTACGTCACATCAAGCGAACCATGCTCGTTATGTCTCCTTTGAATCCTTTATGGATTTTAGATTTTGTTGTTTGACCAATCCACCAAATGCATCCCAAATCAACTAAATAACCAAACCAAACCTCAAAATCAACCATTCTGATTTATAATTGAGGCAAAATGTGGATTTGTCGATTATAATGGAGTCTTTGAGCCCGTGTATTCCATATTGATAATAGTGGATTAGAGACAGGTTGGAAGTACCTCCCAGCCACGGAGTATGTCACATTCGGCAAAACGATGCTTGTGAAGCCATTTTTTGAATCCGTTATGGATATTACATTTCGTTGACTGATTGATCTACCCAATGCATCATAAATCTACAAAACAACCAACCTAAATCTAAGGATTCGAGCCTTTTGACTCCTGATGGAACCAAAAAGTGTGTTTATCTACTTTAATAGGGTGTTTGACATCGGGTAATAATTGTACGATAAAAACTCCATTAGACCTAGTATTTGAAGTAAGTCGTCACCGTAGAGTACGTCACATCAAGCGAACCATGCTCGTTATGTCTCCTTTGAATCCTTTATGGATTTTAGATTTTGTTGTTTGACCAATCCACCAAATGCATCCCAAATCAACTAAATAACCAAACCAAACCTCAAAATCAACCATTCCGATTTATAATTGAGGCAAAATGTGGATTTGTCGATTATAATGGAGTCTTTGAGCCCGTGTATTCCATATTGATAATAGTGGATTAGAGACAAGCGTTGGAAGTACCTCCCGGCCACGGAGTATGTCACATTCGGCAAAACGATGCTTGTGAAGCCATTTTTTGAATCCTTTATGGATATTACATTTCGTTGACTGATTGATCTACCCAATGCATCATAAATCTACAAAACAACCAACCTAAATCTAAGGATTCGAGCCTTTTGACTCCTGATGGAACCAAAAAGTGTGTTTATCTACTTTAATAGGGTGTTTGACATCGGGTAATAATTGTACGATAAAAACTCCATTAGACCTAGTATTTGAAGTAAGTCGTCACCGTAGAGTACGTCACATCAAGCGAACCATGCTCGTTATGTCTCCTTTGAATCCTTTATGGATTTTAGATTTTGTTGTTTGACCAATCCACCAAATGCATCCCAAATCAACTAAATAACCAAACCAAACCTCAAAATCAACCATTCTGATTTATAATTGAGGCAAAATGTGGATTTGTCGATTATAATGGAGTCTTTGAGCCCGTGTATTCCATATTGATAATAGTGGATTAGAGAAAGCGTTGGAAGTACCTCCCAGCCACGGAGTATGTCACATTCGGCAAAACGATGCTTGTGAAGCCATTTTTTGAATCCTTTATGGATATTACATTTCGTTGACCGATTGATCTACCCAATGCATCATAAATCTACAAAACAACCAACCTAAATCTAAGGATTCGAGCCTTTTGACTCCTGATGGAACCAAAAAGTGTGTTTATCTACTTTAATAGGTGTTTGACATCGGGTAATAATTGTATGATAAAAACTCCATTAGACCTAGTATTTGAAGTAAGTCGTCACCGTAGAGTACGTCACATCAAGCGAACCATGCTCGTTATGTCTCCATTGAATCCTTTATGGATTTTAGACTTTGTTGTTTGACCAATCCACCAAATGCATCCCAAATCAACTAAATAACCAAACCAAACCTCAAAATCAACCATTCCGATTTATAATTGAGGCAAAATGTGGATTTGTCGATTATAATGGAGTCTTTGAGCCCGTGTATTCCATATTGATAATAGTGGATTAGAGACAGCGTTGGAAGTACCTCCCAGCCACGGAGTTTGTCACATTCGGCAAAACGATGCTTGTGAAGCCATTTTTTGAATCCGTTATGGATATTACATTTCGTTGACTGATTGATCTACCCAATGCGTCATAAATCTACAAAACAACCAACCTAAATCTAAGGATTCGAGCCTTTTGACTCCTGATGGAACCAAAAAGTGTGTTTATCTACTTTAATAGGGTGTTTGACATCGGGTAATAATTGTACGATAAAAACTCCATTAGACCTAGTATTTGAAGTAAGTCGTCACCGTAGAGTACGTCACATCAAGCGAACCATGCTCGTTATGTCTCCTTTGAATCCTTTATGGATTTTAGATTTTGTTGTTTGACCAATCCACCAAATGCATCCCAAATCAACTAAATAACCAAACCAAACCTCAAAATCAACCATTCTGATTTATAATTGAGGCAAAATGTGGATTTGTCGATTATAATGGAGTCTTTGAGCCCGTGTATTCCATATTGATAATAGTGGATTAGAGACAAGCGTTGGAAGTACCTCCCAGCCACGGAGTATGTCACATTCGGCAAAACGATGCTTGTGAAGCCATTTTTTGAATCCGTTATGGATATTACATTTCGTTGACTGATTGATCTACCCAATGCATCATAAATCTACAAAACAACCAACCTAAATCTAAGGATTCGAGCCTTTTGACTCCTGATGGAACCAAAAAGTGTGTTTATCTACTTTAATAGGGTGTTTGACATCGGGTAATAATTGTACGATAAAAACTCCATTAGACCTAGTATTTGAAGTAAGTCGTCACCGTAGAGTACGTCACATGAAGCGAACCATGCTCGTTATGTCTCCTTTGAATCCTTTATGGATTTTAGATTTTGTTGTTTGACCAATCCACCAAATGCATCCCAAATCAACTAAATAACCAAACCAAACCTCAAAATCAACCATTCTGATTTATAATTGAGGCAAAATGTGGATTTGTCGATTATAATGGAGTCTTTGAGCCCGTGTATTCCATATTGATAATAGTGGATTAGAGACAGGTGTTGGAAGTACCTCCCAGCCACGGAGTATGTCACATTCGGCAAAACGATGCTTGTGAAGCCATTTTTTGAATCCTTTATGGATATTACATTTCGTTGACTGATTGATCTACCCAATGCATCATAAATCTACAAAACAACCAACCTAAATCTAAGGATTCGAGCCTTTTGACTCCTGATGGAACCAAAAAGTGTGTTTATCTACTTTAATAGGTGTTTGACATCGGGTAATAATTGTACGATAAAAACTCCATTAGACCTAGTATTTGAAGTAAGTCGTCACCGTAGAGTACGTCACATCAAGCGAACCATGCTCGTTATGTCTCCTTTGAATCCTTTATGGATTTTAGATTTTGTTGTTTGACCAATCCACCAAATGCATCCCAAATCAACTAAATAACCAAACCAAACCTCAAAATCAACCATTCGATTTATAATTGAGGCAAAATGTGGATTTGTCGATTATAATGGAGTCTTTGAGCCCGTGTATTCCATATTGATAATAGTGGATTAGAGACAAGTTGGAAGTACCTCCCAGCCACGGAGTATGTCACATTCGGCAAAACGATGCTTGTGAAGCCATTTTTTGAATCCTTTATGGATATTACATTTCGTTGACTGATTGATCTACCCAATGCATCATAAATCTACAAAACAACCAACCTAAATCTAAGGATTCGAGCCTTTTGACTCCTGATGGAACCAAAAAGTGTGTTTATCTACTTTAATAGGGTGTTTGACATCGGGTAATAATTGTACGATAAAAACTCCATTAGACCTAGTATTTGAAGTAAGTCGTCACCGTAGAGTACGTCACATCAAGCGAACCATGCTCGTTATGTCTCCTTTGAATCCTTTATGGATTTTAGATTTTGTTGTTTGACCAATCCACCAAATGCATCCCAAATCAACTAAATAACCAAACCAAACCTCAAAATCAACCATTCCGATTTATAATTGAGGCAAAATGTGGATTTGTCGATTATAATGGAGTCTTTGAGCCCGTGTATTCCATATTGATAATAGTGGATTAGAGACAAGCGTTGGAAGTACCTCCCAGCCACGGAGTATGTCACATTCGGCAAAACGATGCTTGTGAAGCCATTTTTTGAATCCTTTATGGATATTACATTTCGTTGACTGATTGATCTACCCAATGCGTCATAAATCTACAAAACAACCAACCTAAATCTAAGGATTCGAGCCTTTTGACTCCTGATGGAACCAAAAAGTGTGTTTATCTACTTTAATAGGGTGTTTGACATCGGGTAATAATTGTACGATAAAAACTCCATTAGACCTAGTATTTGAAGTAAGTCGTCACCGTAGAGTACGTCACATCAAGCGAACCATGCTCGTTATGTCTCCTTTGAATCCTTTATGGATTTTAGATTTTGTTGTTTGACCAATCCACCAAATGCATCCCAAATCAACTAAATAACCAAACCAAACCTCAAAATCAACCATTCCGATTTATAATTGAGGCAAAATGTGGATTTGTCGATTATAATGGAGTCTTTGAGCCCGTGTATTCCATATTGATAATAGTGGATTAGAGAAAGCGTTGGAAGTACCTCCCAGCCACGGAGTATGTCACATTCGGCAAAACGATGCTTGTGAAGCCATTTTTTGAATCCTTTATGGATATTACATTTCGTTGACTGATTGATCTACCCAATGCATCATAAATCTACAAAACAACCAACCTAAATCTAAGGATTCGAGCCTTTTGACTCCTGATGGAACCAAAAAGTGTGTTTATCTACTTTAATAGGTGTTTGACATCGGGTAATAATTGTATGATAAAAACTCCATTAGACCTAGTATTTGAAGTAAGTCGTCACCGTAGAGTACGTCACATCAAGCGAACCATGCTCGTTATGTCTCCATTGAATCCTTTATGGATTTTAGACTTTGTTGTTTGACCAATCCACCAAATGCATCCCAAATCAACTAAATAACCAAACCAAACCTCAAAATCAACCATTCTGATTTATAATTGAGGCAAAATGTGGATTTGTCGATTATAATGGAGTCTTTGAGCCCGTGTATTCCATATTGATAATAGTGGATTAGAGACGGCGTTGGAAGTACCTCCCAGCCACGGAGTTTGTCACATTCGGCAAAACGATGCTTGTGAAGCCATTTTTTGAATCCGTTATGGATATTACATTTCGTTGACTGATTGATCTACCCAATGCGTCATAAATCTACAAAACAACCAACCTAAATCTAAGGATTCGAGCCTTTTGACTCCTGATGGAACCAAAAAGTGTGTTTATCTACTTTAATAGGGTGTTTGACATCGGGTAATAATTGTACGATAAAAACTCCATTAGACCTAGTATTTGAAGTAAGTCGTCACCGTAGAGTACGTCACATCAAGCGAACCATGCTCGTTATGTCTCCTTTGAATCCTTTATGGATTTTAGATTTTGTTGTTTGACCAATCCACCAAATGCATCCCAAATCAACTAAATAACCAAACCAAACCTCAAAATCAACCATTCCGATTTATAATTGAGGCAAAATGTGGATTTGTCGATTATAATGGAGTCTTTGAGCCCGTGTATTCCATATTGATAATAGTGGATTAGAGACAGCGTTGGAAGTACCTCCCAGCCACGGAGTATGTCACATTCGGCAAAACGATGCTTGTGAAGCCATTTTTTGAATCCGTTATGGATATTACATTTCGTTGACTGATTGATCTACCCAATGCATCATAAATCTACAAAACAACCAACCTAAATCTAAGGATTCGAGCCTTTTGACTCTGATGGAACCAAAAAGTGTGTTTATCTACTTTAATAGGGTGTTTGACATCGGGTAATAATTGTACGATAAAAACTCCATTAGACCTAGTATTTGAAGTAAGTCGTCACCGTAGAGTACGTCACATGAAGCGAACCATGCTCGTTATGTCTCCTTTGAATCCTTTATGGATTTTAGATTTTGTTGTTTGACCAATCCACCAAATGCATCCCAAATCAACTAAATAACCAAACCAAACCTCAAAATCAACCATTCTGATTTATAATTGAGGCAAAATGTGGATTTGTCGATTATAATGGAGTCTTTGAGCCCGTGTATTCCATATTGATAATAGTGGATTAGAGACAGCGTTGGAAGTACCTCCCAGCCACGGAGTATGTCACATTCGGCAAAACGATGCTTGTGAAGCCATTTTTTGAATCCGTTATGGATATTACATTTCGTTGACTGATTGATCTACCCAATGCGTCATAAATCTACAAAACAACCAACCTAAATCTAAGGATTCGAGCCTTTTGACTCCTGATGGAACCAAAAAGTGTGTTTATCTACTTTAATAGGGTGTTTGACATCGGGTAATAATTGTACGATAAAAACTCCATTAGACCTAGTATTTGAAGTAAGTCGTCACCGTAGAGTACGTCACATCAAGCGAACCATGCTCGTTATGTCTCCTTTGAATCCTTTATGGATTTTAGATTTTGTTGTTTGACCAATCCACCAAATGCATCCCAAATCAACTAAATAACCAAACCAAACCTCGAAATCAACCATTCCGATTTATAATTGAGGCAAAATGTGGATTTGTCGATTATAATGGAGTCTTTGAGCCCGTGTATTCCATATTGATAATAGTGGATTAGAGACAGTGTTGGAAGTACCTCCCGGCCACAGGAGTATGTCACATTCGGCAAAACGATGCTTGTGAAGCCATTTTTTGAATCCTTTATGGATATTACATTTCGTTGGCTGATTGATCTACCCAATGCATCATAAATCTACAAAACAACCAACCTAAATCTAAGGATTCGAGCCTTTTGACTCTGATGGAACCAAAAAGTGTGTTTATCTACTTTAATAGGTGTTTGACATCGGGTAATAATTGTATGATAAAAACTCCATTAGACCTAGTATTTGAAGTAAGTCGTCACCGTAGAGTACGTCACATCAAGCGAACCATGCTCGTTATGTCTCCATTGAATCCTTTATGGATTTTAGACTTTGTTGTTTGACCAATCCACCAAATGCATCCCAAATCAACTAAATAACCAAACCAAACCTCAAAATCAACCATTCTGATTTATAATTGAGGCAAAATGTGGATTTGTCGATTATAATGGAGTCTTTGAGCCCGTGTATTCCATATTGATAATAGTGGATTAGAGACAAGCGTTGGAAGTACCTCCCAACCACGGAGTTTGTCACATTCGGCAAAACGATGCTTGTGAAGCCATTTTTTGAATCCTTTATGGATATTACATTTCGTTGACTGATTGATCTACCCAATGCGTCATAAATCTACAAAACAACCAACCTAAATCTAAGGATTCGAGCCTTTTGACTCCTGATGGAACCAAAAAGTGTGTTTATCTACTTTAATAGGGTGTTTGACATCGGGTAATAATTGTACGATAAAAACTCCATTAGACCTAGTATTTGAAGTAAGTCGTCACCGTAGAGTACGTCACATCAAGCGAACCATGCTCGTTATGTCTCCTTTGAATCCTTTATGGATTTTAGATTTTGTTGTTTGACCAATCCACCAAATGCATCCCAAATCAACTAAATAACCAAACCAAACCTCAAAATCAACCATTCCGATTTATAATTGAGGCAAAATGTGGATTTGTCGATTATAATGGAGTCTTTGAGCCCGTGTATTCCATATTGATAATAGTGGATTAGAGACAGCGTTGGAAGTACCTCCCAGCCACCAGGAGTATGTCACATTCGGCAAAACGATGCTTGTGAAGCCATTTTTTGAATCCTTTATGGATATTACATTTCGTTGACCGATTGATCTACCCAATGCATCATAAATCTACAAAACAACCAACCTAAATCTAAGGATTCGAGCCTTTTGACTCCTGATGGAACCAAAAAGTGTGTTTATCTACTTTAATAGGTGTTTGACATCGGGTAATAATTGTACGATAAAAACTCCATTAGACCTAGTATTTGAAGTAAGTCGTCACCGTAGAGTACGTCACATCAAGCGAACCATGCTCGTTATGTCTCCTTTGAATCCTTTATGGATTTTAGATTTTGTTGTTTGACCAATCCACCAAATGCATCCCAAATCAACTAAATAACCAAACCAAACCTCAAAATCAACCATTCTGATTTATAATTGAGGCAAAATGTGGATTTGTCGATTATAATGGAGTCTTTGAGCCCGTGTATTCCATATTGATAATAGTGGATTAGAGACAAGCTTGGAAGTACCTCCCAGCCACGGAGTTTGTCACATTCGGCAAAACGATGCTTGTGAAGCCATTTTTTGAATCCGTTATGGATATTACATTTCGTTGACTGATTGATCTACCCAATGCGTCATAAATCTACAAAACAACCAACCTAAATCTAAGGATTCGAGCCTTTTGACTCCTGATGGAACCAAAAAGTGTGTTTATCTACTTTAATAGGGTGTTTGACATCGGGTAATAATTGTACGATAAAAACTCCATTAGACCTAGTATTTGAAGTAAGTCATCACCGTAGAGTACGTCACATCAAGCGAACCATGCTCGTTATGTCTCCTTTGAATCCTTTATGGATTTTAGATTTTGTTGTTTGACCAATCCACCAAATGCATCCCAAATCAACTAAATAACCAAACCAAACCTCAAAATCAACCATTCCGATTTATAATTGAGGCAAAATGTGGATTTGTCGATTATAATGGAGTCTTTGAGCCCGTGTATTCCATATTGATAATAGTGGATTAGAGACAACGTTGGAAGTACCTCCCAGACCACGGAGTATGTCACATTCGGCAAAACGATGCTTGTGAAGCCATTTTTTGAATCCGTTATGGATATTACATTTCGTTGACTGATTGATCTACCCAATGCATCATAAATCTACAAAACAACCAACCTAAATCTAAGGATTCGAGCCTTTTGACTCCTGATGGAACCAAAAAGTGTGTTTATCTACTTTAATAGGGTGTTTGACATCGGGTAATAATTGTACGATAAAAACTCCATTAGACCTAGTATTTGAAGTAAGTCGTCACCGTAGAGTACGTCACATCAAGCGAACCATGCTCGTTATGTCTCCTTTGAATCCTTTATGGATTTTAGATTTTGTTGTTTGACCAATCCACCAAATGCATCCCAAATCAACTAAATAACCAAACCAAACCTCAAAATCAACCATTCCGATTTATAATTGAGGCAAAATGTGGATTTGTCGATTATAATGGAGTCTTTGAGCCCGTGTATTCCATATTGATAATAGTGGATTAGAGACAGCGTTGGAAGTACCTCCCAGCCACCGGAGTATGTCACATTCGGCAAAACGATGCTTGTGAAGCCATTTTTTGAATCCTTTATGGATATTACATTTCGTTGACTGATTGATCTACCCAATGCGTCATAAATCTACAAAACAACCAACCTAAATCTAAGGATTCGAGCCTTTTGACTCCTGATGGAACCAAAAAGTGTGTTTATCTACTTTAATAGGGTGTTTGACATCGGGTAATAATTGTATGATAAAAACTCCATTAGACCTAGTATTTGAAGTAAGTCGTCACCGTAGAGTACGTCACATCAAGCGAACCATGCTCGTTATGTCTCCTTTGAATCCTTTATGGATTTTAGATTTTGTTGTTTGACCAATCCACCAAATGCATCCCAAATCAACTAAATAACCAAACCAAACCTCGAAATCAACCATTCCGATTTATAATTGAGGCAAAATGTGGATTTGTCGATTATAATGGAGTCTTTGAGCCCGTGTATTCCATATTGATAATAGTGGATTAGAGACAGACTTGGAAGTACCTCCCAGCCACGGAGTATGTCACATTCGGCAAAACGATGCTTGTGAAGCCATTTTTTGAATCCGTTATGGATATTACATTTCGTTGACTGATTGATCTACCCAATGCATCATAAATCTACAAAACAACCAACCTAAATCTAAGGATTCGAGCCTTTTGACTCCTGATGGAACCAAAAAGTGTGTTTATCTACTTTAATAGGGTGTTTGACATCGGGTAATAATTGTACGATAAAAACTCCATTAGACCTAGTATTTGAAGTAAGTCGTCACCGTAGAGTACGATACATGAAGCGAACCATGCTTGTTAAGCCTTTTTTGAATCCTTTATGGATTTTAGATTTTGTTGGCTGATTAATCTACCCAATGCATCATGTCCCGCTGGGTTTCCAACCGAGGAGGCAGCGCGTGACCCTCCCTTTATCGGGTTTGGACAAAGGGGTAGAATACAATATACACTTCACATTTCTTTTAACAACATCATATAATTATTTAATTGAAACCACATGCCTTTATTATATTTGAAACTTCATTACAATATCTCCCCCGGGGTTACAATACCGCAACAAAATTACATAATGCAAATAACACAAAACAAAGCCACAAAATGGAACTCTTCCACCTTGGTGTTCCCACCTACGGCTTGACAAGAAAGCACACCATAGTAGGAGGGTGAGCATCCTGATTCTCGATGAGGATCATGTCTCCCCACCCGTCCCATGCTCCTAGATCTACATGCCATGTGTACAAGTGCGGTGTCGTGTTCTCGATAATTTCGAACGAACTTCACAGCCACATCCAACAATTACACCGCCTGGCACACGGTAACACTTTAACAACAAGTGCCGCCTCTTGGGCCAAGTGATTTAACCGCCTCTTCGGACAAGTGATTTAACCGCCTCTTCAGGCCAGAGTGATTTACCCGCCTCTTGGGCTAAGTGATTTAACCGCCTCTTGGGGCCAAGTTTCCACGCCTCACGGGCTAACCACAAAGCGGTCCCGGGCTTCCCTAGCCACCGGGTGCACACAACCACCGACGGCATAAGACCATACGAGGCATAACATCAAACACTTAATATGCTTAGTCACACGGGAATAACGTCGAACACTTAGCATGCACATATTCACGAAGCTCACAATCCCGACCACCCGGATATTTGGCCACACCGAGAATACGACAGCTCCAGGGCATTATTTGGAATCACGTTTTGAGCATACACAGGCATATTCAAACACGGGGCATATCCACACCGGCATTTATCAAACACTTAACATGCACATAACCACCCAACCTCGAAATCACACCCAATACGCCCTTTGAAGGCCAACATCCATATAGGAGATCACACATATATGGATTACGTATATATATATAATGAGCGGATACGGCGAGTCCGCCCTAGGACCCTAGGACGAGAGGAGGGTTTAGGAAAAACAGAACCCTACCTTAAAGCGAGGTCTTCCTTGCTCCCCGCGCCAAACGCCGTCCTCCCCACGCAAGATGCTCACGTGCAACCGGCAACTCCCTTCCTTCTCTCTCTAGCTCTCTCTCTCTCTCTCTCGGGCGCGCGCTGCGGCAAAGGAACACAAGAACCCTAAACTCAAACTCAAGCCCTCCTTATATAGACACCACCCACATCAAAGCGGCGTAGTTTTGATTAAGTAAACCCGGGATCAAACGGCGTAGTTTTGATCACACAAATTAGCACCTTTCCCGCACCCATATAGGCCAAAATACTCGGAATTTCAACATGGTCCTTTGGAGAAAGATCATTAGAATGACAAAACCAAGGGGAACCATGCAAAAATACACACACGCCAATTTGCACGCCAATTCCCCAATTGGCGTGCGGCTCCAAATGCACTCAAACTTCACCACAAGTCTCCTTGCATCTTGGAGAGGCACGAGGAGCAAAAATATGCTTGCACGTGAAATGGGTGAATTCACGTTCAGCTCCAAATGCTACGAAATTTCTGTGGTAGATAGGAGGACCTCATTCTAAGAAACTTTTGTTCTTGCACGCCAATTGTTTGAGGCCATCTACTAGGTCAAAAGTGAGCTCCAAGATCAGCCAAAACGACTTAAACGCCCATATGGCATAGCATCTTCCTAGGGCATAAATGTACGTTACCGCTTGTCACATGCACCTCTCAAAGTCCCCTCTTGGGCTCATCTCTTACCTTAAACTTGTGTACCAACATCCAAGGTGTTTGTGGTTAACTCCTTACACATGGGTTACACGGGTCATTACATCCTCTCCCCCTTAAAACTTTTCGTCCTCGAAAAGAAATGACGTACGAGGAAAACAAACACAAGCTACCCATTTGCCACCCGGCAGCAACAACACCCAAATGGGTCATACACCGCGCACGGCACACAATAGCACATAACAAGGTGCCACCACAATCCATAACCACATGCCTCACGATAATGCATATAACACATATCCACATGTCGCAAATACACGTCTCAAAACACATCACAATGAAGAACATATGTCTAAAAGACAAAACCAATACACCAAATCATACACAACTAATACAAGAAAACACATTACAATCCTTGGCCAAGGGCCACCAACGACCACCTCCCACTCTTAAGGTTGTTAGATCCTCGAACAACGGTGGGTGTTGCTCACGCATCATGGACTCACATTCCATGTCTCCGTATGGGACGTGTCGGCCCTAAAAGACAACACACCTTCCAAAATGCACATCTTTGAGGCACATCGCCCACAACCATTCACGTACCCGTGACCGAAGATATCACACCATAACACACATGAAGGTACGTGCCCACGGATTGTCTGACACGACATGATAGGGAAACACATATTCGAATCTCACAAACAACCATTGTTCTCCTCACCTAACACATGTCACAAGTATTCACGCCCCCCCCGACGTTTGCGACATATACGCCCACGTCCGGCACGTACGTTTAACAAATCACATCATAAACACCACCACAAAGAACAAAGCACAAATAAAACACCACTACACGTTTAACGTTCCACGCCCCAGTCGCCATCACCACAAACTCATCCGCGGGAGTTTCCTCACAACCTTCCCACCTTTGGACTTTTCGTCCCCGAAAAGAGGAACCAGGTAGTAAACATCACGAGAAGACAATGCTCGAAGCAACACGACAATGTGAGTCATTACCCCCACAAATGTTGCAGACCCCAACTCGCGGCATGATGGGACCACCGTTACTCCACGGCATAAAAGACCCAACAATCCGGAGTTAAAGGTCCCCAACGCGACCTCGACCCGGAGAGTAGACCGCCCTAGCAGCTAGCACCAGGAGGCCACAATGAAACACAAACAAATAGGATAGGCATGATGTAAACCACAATCACATTCCCACCCAGGGAGCTCACCTCGAGTCCCCGCCCGTCGGCTGCCGAAGAACACATCGCTCAAGCAAGGAACATTGAAACCCAACCAACGCCAATGATGGCTTGCCACAGTACAATCCTAGACATAGGAACACAGAAGGAGTGTGCCCTTAACCGCTTCTGATCAACATGATGCCCAATGGAGTCAGGTGCTGACAAATTGGTGCGGCCCCACACACAACCACGGTAAGACCAAAACCTTCGATTGGGCTAACAGCTAGTCACCAACGGTGAGAATCGACCAAAGAATCCCATGAACCAGAACGCCACACAAATAACACCTCTCGACTACGGTCGGATAGGGATCCACCAAGGTCCCACACGGCCTTCACGAATTGGAGGCTTGTCTTTCTGACCCAAGTGATAACGCCTTACTCGATCGGCGAGACATTCCATGCGATAGGAATCCTTTGACGATGGGTAGGTACCAACAACATAGTTCTCTCCACCATGGAAAACTCTCCTACCTGCAACATGACAACAACGGAATCCTGCGTGTCACCACTCCCGGTCCTGAGGGAATCTCCCACCATCTCCGCCATACCAGCCATCACGTTCATTCCTACACACCAATGAAACACTCAAATGGGCCAAAAAATACTCGGGCTTTAACCTCGGTTTAATGTGGTCACTACAATTCCTCCGGGTAGGCATAAGAAACAAGAAATGCAAACTCTGATTCGGGACTTCCACGTTACTCCCAAACACCCCAACACCTTGATGGCATGAACCATCTCACTTACCCCGTTATCTTTGCACATGAAAGGTTTCCAAGGAGTACGGATGGAGGTCGTCCGTCTACCTACCTGCGCTCTAAAACATACACCTTTGTGACATCTGTCCGACATAAATCTCTCCTCAAGGAGTAGCACTAACACCCCGTCCAAGCAAAAATGTCACAACCGACTCAACTCGGGCATCAAACAACCTTTTCCGGCCACAACAACACTTTAATATTTAGCTTAGCCGGCCATCGCACTAGACAAGGTATAACATGCAACATCACCTAGAACACTCTCCCTACGTCCTCACACCACATTTAATATTCTAATACACTACACCTCGTCCTTCTCTACGCACATGTCCCGACACCCCACATGTAGTAACTCTGTTGTATACCTTTACCACGGATGCAATACATACAACAACACAATACCAAATTTCCAGCACCTTTGCAACACAAGCAATGGAACACAAGACACTGACGAGCGAACGTACCAGCCTTACACCTTCTCTCCTCCTCTAAGCCTACTCCCACAAGATACGAACCGAAGGAATGGCCTACCACGCAAAAGCACACCCTTAGTCCTTAGAGAAAGATAGCCCGAACAAGGCACCTGCAATCTCACTTGCTTACCTCTTTTTACCAAGTTGATGCACCGGGCATAACCCTCAAAACCCACTCATAGCCGATAGTTGAGCTCCGAACACTTCACATTTTACACGTGTGCGTCCCATTTCACACATGTTCTAAGAACATCACTCATGGTCTTTCACACTCGACAAACATGACACGTGGCCCTTTGCTTGACCATACGAGAACCCGAACACCCATATAGTTATTAACGGGAACTTGCAGCGACCACTCTAGCCAACAAGATAACGCTTCCAAAGACTCTAGAGAAGGCCATACTAGGCTGCGTTTTCCCCTCAACCACAACGCTTGGAAAAGAAAGGTAACCATAGGAATATCCCTTTTAAGTAGTACTCCAACACACACCTCTATCCGCTGAAGAACATATTTCTATTAATCAAGGTTGCCAAGGGGGTGTCACACAATAACTCACAAGCCATCACCTCACACCTCAAGCTCTACTAGCTGGCGTCTAAATTCCTCCCACTAGAAAAAGGGTTGCCTACAAGATTTGGTTACTTTGATTATCCACATGTGCCAAAATTGAATATCACTCACTTATAAAATCAACACCCCGAGATACTCATTAGTTACTTATTATTCTTCTAGCGTTATAAATCTATATTTACTCTTTTTACTTATTTATTCCCTAACAGGTCACCAACCACATCCATTAGAAATGCTAACTCAAGCGGGACATGATAAAGTCCCCCCTGCCTCACATAACTAGTACGAGACTCAACCGGCAACCCACGAAGGGGCACGATACCACCAATGAAGTTCTGTCTTGCTTTTCCCTTGGCCTCCTTTGGGTAGTCCTCTCTGCCTCCAAATCGGGACTCGGCGTTGAGCTTTACCCCTAGCTCGGCCGAGCGGTCCCCTAACATCACTCCCCGGCGCTACGAAGACGTCCTGCTTTTCCACGGAGGTAACACCGATGCGCTTTGGCACACTCTCTTTGTTTCGGTGCCCGGCTGTCCACAACAAGCGTAATCTTTTGAGAAACGGGACTCAAACGGGAGTGTTGAGGGTGACGCCGCGTACTTCGCTCTGATCGGTTGTCGAATTGCATCCCTCACCTGCTGGAATAATCGAGCTCAAGACGCCAACCTCTGCCGTGATTAGTCTATCACCTTCGACTGCGGCTCTCTTACTTGCCCAACCTGGTCGCGGCCTCCTCGATTACCTCAATAGTCGCACGGCTTATAGTTTCCGAAACATTGGTTAAGCGAAAAGGTAGCGCTCCAGTTAACACTAAATGATCTCGACAATCGCGAGACCACTACCGATCAAGCGACTTAAGCTATAACACGCATTATTACCACACAAGTCCATAGGTTCACATTTAACGAGACTATACTAATTTTTTTACATTCCATTGCATTGCTCATAACCACGCTTATTTCACACGGTACCAAACAAATCACATGCTCAACTATTCACAGAACACCAAACAAATCACATTTTAATTTTTTTTTTTAACAGTTCACAAGCCTCAAGTTTCCAAGCACACGTTTCAATTCCACAATTTCTTTTCCATGTTTTTATGCTCGAACCATCACAAAATTTCGAGTTACACAATTGAAACTTTATCATGTTCAAACCTTTTATCCATGCAATTACACACACCGCACACATTTCGATTCTCATTAAACCACATTGCACAAGCATCCATTCCATAAGCACACGGTTTCGGCTAAACAAGGACCTTTCCTTGTAGTCATGCTCAAGGTACTTCAAATAAAATCGAGTTACACGATTCACGCCTTATCACCTTATCACATTATTCATATTTTCTTTTTTCACAATTAAAATTTTTTTTTTTTTTTTTTTTTTTTTTTTTTTTTTTTTTTTTTTTTTTTTTTCACTTAGTATCCACACCTTCACATATAACAACCAATGCAACTAGTGCCCTAATGCCAATGCATGCAAATCCTACCACAAGAGTGGACTACCCCAAGTACACCTTGGAGGCTCCAAGAGGACCGTGTTGATCGAGGCACGTCCCTCCAGGGCTCCTCCAAAGGACCCAAGATAACCAAGTCCGCCCACTTACCCTAGGCCAACTAGACCATGCTCGGATACCTATTGTCACGCCCGGATTTCCAACCCGAGGAAACCGGAGCGTGACCCTCCTTCACCCACACGGGTTTGGACAAAGGGGTGGATTACAATATACACACTTCACAATTTCTATTCGAAACCAAATAGCCATATATTTATTTAATTCCAAACCATCAAAGCCTTCATTATATTTCAAGCTTCATTACGATATCTCCCCCGCTGGGTTACAATACCTCATCAAAATTACATAAATCAAATAACACATAACAAAGCGATAAAATGGAGAGTCTTCCACCTTGGTGTTCCACCTAACGCTGTAGGTTCTGGAAAAGAAACAAACATAGTAGGAGGGTGAGCATCCACGACTCGATAGGGATCATGTCTCCCCAACCCATCCCATGCTCCTAGCGTCACGTGCCATGTGTACAAGTGCGGTGTCGTGTTACAATAATTTCAACAAACATAACAACAACCACATCAACAATTTACAATCCTCCTTGGGCCTCAGGCTAACACTTTAACAACAAGTGATTTAACCGCCTCTTCGGGCCAAGTGATTTAACCGCCTCTTCGGGCCAAGTGATTTAACCGCCTCTTCGGGCCAAGTGATTTAACCGCTTCTTCGGGCCAAGTGATTTAACCGCCTCTTCGGGCCAAGTATCCACGACCTCACGGGCTGACACAACACGGTCCCGGCCATAGCCACCTGGCATACAAGCAAACACTTGCGCACAAGACCATACGGGCGTAACATCAAACACTTAGTATGCTTAGTCACACAGGAATAACATCGAACCTTAGCATGCACATATTCACGAAGCTCACAAGCCCAACCACACGGATATATTAACAAACACTTAATGGGCATATACTTCACGGGCATTAGTTCAAACAGCATTTTGAGCATACACACGGGCATATTCATCGGGCATATCCATACGGCATTTTATCAAACACTTTTCATGCATCACCACCAACCTCGATCACACCAAAATCGCCATTGAAGGCCAACATCCATATAGGAGGTCACACCTATATGAATTTACATATAAATATATAACGATATCCCTGGAAACCCCTAGGACCCCTAGGACGAAGGCAGGATTAGGAAGAAACAGAACCCCTACCTTAAAACGGGTCCTCCGCTTGCTCCACGCTGACGCCGTCTTCCCCACGCACGATGCTCCAGAGCGGCGAGCCGCACTCTCCCCTTCCCTCTCTCTCTCTCTCTCTCTCTCTCTCTCTGTGGGTGGCCGAAAAGAACCAAGAACCCTAAAACAAGGGGTTTCTCCTCCTTATATAGACACCACCCACATCAAAACGACGTAGTTTTGATTAAGTGAAACTCAGGGGATCAAACGACGTAGTTTTGATCACACAAGCTTAGCACCTTTCCGCACCCATATAGGCCAAAATACTCAGAATTTCAACATGGTCCTTTGGAGAAAGTTCATTAGAATGACAAAACCAAGGGAACCATGCAAAAATACGCCTGCACGCCAATTTGCACGCCAATTCCCCAATTGGCGTGCAGCTCCAATGCACTCAAACTTCACCACAAGTCTCCTTGCATCTTGTAGAGGCACGAGGAGCAAAAATATGCTTGCACGTGAAATGGGTGAATTCACGTTCAGCTCCAAATGCTCTGAAATTTCTGTGGTAGGTAGAGGACCTCATTCTGAAACTTTTTTGTTCTTGCACGCCAATTGTTTGAGGCCATCTACTAGTCAAAAGTGAGCTCCAAGATCAGCCAAAACACTTAAACCCCTTGTAACGCATAAGATCTTCCTAGGAAGCATAAAGTACGTTACCCTTGACACATGCACCTCTCAAAAGTCCCCTCTTGGGCTCGTCTCTTACCTTAAACTTGTGTACCAACATCCAAGGTGTTTGTGGTTAACTCCTTACACACGGGTTACACACGGGTCATTACGCTGCATCCGGAGAGTGTTGTACAGCTCCCAACCACTATGTATTCCGCCTCGGCGGTAGGCTTGATACGGAATTCGCCTAGACTGGCACCGTGAGATCAGCCCCTTTCCAAGAGACAAGTACCAATGGTGCTCTTCTTGTCGATCACCGGCAAAATCATCGTAATATCCTATTAAAGAGAAATTGCACTCCTTTGGATACGAGTCCCAAATTCATGTCCCTTTGAGGTATCACAATATCCGTTTGACATGTAGCATGTTGACTCTTTTAAGATCCGCTTAATATCTTGCACATATATAGGTTGCGTGATATCTAGGATACTTGTTATAAGATATGACAATGATCCTATCATACCTTTGTGATTATCACATTTTTGATTCTTCGTTTAGATCAAGATCTAACTTGGCACAGTATGACAAGTGCTTCATGGGAGTTGAATTTTGCGTACCAAACTTCTTGATTAAGTCCCGTGTGTACTTTGCTTGGTTGATCAAGATTCCTTCCTTCATTTTTTGATTTATTCCAAGAAAATTAGGATAGTTCTCCCATCATGCTCATTTCAAATTTGCCGCCATTAATTCGCACCTTCCACGTAGTTTCAAATTTGATGATCCAAAAAAATATCGTCCACATAGATTTGCACGATCAGAGTGTCCTTCTCTTTCGTAGGAATAAAGTGGGGTCAATCTTCCTTTTTTTCAAGTTGTGAACAAGTAAGAGTTCGATAGTATATCATACCAGTCCTTGGAGCTTGCTTTAATCCGTATAAGGCTTTTCAGGTAATTTGTAGACCATATGTTCGACCTTGTGTTCAATGAATCTAGGAGGTTGTTCAACATACACCTCCTCTTGAAGATCTCCATTTAGAAAAGCACTTTAACGTCCATTTGATAAGTTGTGAAGTTTTCATATGTTGCATACGCCGGGAACATTCTAATCGCCTCAAGTCTGTGCTTTGGAGCAAAGGTCCTTCTCATAGTCAATACCTTCTTCTTGACGATATCCTTTGGCTAATCGAGCTTTGTTCCGGATTACTATCCATCCATATCAAGTTCGTTTGAACACCCATTTAACTCAATGACTTGTTGCGACTTTGGCCTTGGTACAAGTGTCCACACTTCGTTCCTCTTCAACTAATTAAGCTCTTCTTGCATAAGGATCTGTCCAGTTGGAATCTTGAAGAACTTCATCCACCACCTTTGGATCTATTTGAGATAGAAAACATGAATAGAGGCACAAATTGGAGGTGGCTGCCCTTGTTCTTACACCAACACTAGGATCACCAATCACTTGATCTGATGGGTGGTTTCGAGTCCACCCATAATTCTGCCTTGTGGTGGTGAGTATTCAATAATTTGAAGCTTGCGCATAAGGTTGATTGTACATCTTGCTGGTTGAGCTTCTTTCGAGCCGATATATACCCTATGGTGAACGATGCCCAAGTACTTTGAGGTTCTTTGTACCGTGTCTTTTAGTATTAAGTGGTTGGAAGACTAGAAGATTCTCGGTGTTTTGGATGTCCGTATTAATTGGTCGGAGTTGAGTGGAAGTCTGATCCCATTCTTCGGAAGACCTATCGTCGATGACATTTTTTCTTGCTTCACTGGTGCTTGATGATTGATCAATAGTAGTGGTAGAAACATGTTTGAACTAAGAATAGTTAATAATATCCATGTGATCTGCAAGACGTTTAGATTTGAAGTTCTTATACTTGACCACTCAAGATCAGATTCATCAAAAGCAACATGGATAGATTCTTGAATTTTTAAATGTCTTTTATTGAAAATGCGATAAGCCTTACTATGTAATGAGTATCTAACAAAGATTGATCATCGGATTTTGGCTCAAAATTTACTCAGGGGCTCTTTGTCGGTATTTAACATTTAACAACTACACCCAAAAGTTTTGTGTTGTTCCCATGATCTTATTAGTTGTTATTGTCGTCAACATTATGCAACATTATGCGAAAGTGAGTAGACGCTGGGTCAAAGATCTGTACTAGGTTGGATAACCCGTAGAGTGATCTCTGAGTGAGCTCGTAGGAGTCGAATACGTACTTACCAATGTTGAAGATCCGGGTCAAAGACTCATAGATACTGGGTCGAAGATTAAATGACTCGAAGGTGATGGGTCGAAGATCATCGGGCCCGCAGTCTCGAAGCACCGGCTAAGGTACTGGTCGCAGACTGTAGATCCACATGGTCGAAGATTCGAAGATCGGGGTGTAGAGCGTGTCTCGAAGACTCGAAGACGTGCGGGCTCGAAGACCCATCGTGTGTCGAGTAGCAATGTTGCAGAGTCAAAGTTCGCAGGTCGAAGATTGGTAAATCCGTTGAGGTGAGCAGATAATTAGCCAAGGGAAGAGTGGAGTTAGAATCGGACGCCAAACTTGAGACTCGTAGAGTTCAAAGGATCGTAAGTGAGACGTCAATTGAGCACCGGTTCTAACCTAGCTTCGAGTCGAGAGAGCGGAAGAATTGGAAGATCAATTCTCAAGGTTCGAAGACTCAAACTCGAAGATTCGTAGATAAAGACTTGAGGTAGCTTGAAGTAATGAGAAGGCTACAGGCACATATATTTACAAGGTTGTGGCTAGTCAAAGATGCAAAATGCACTAAAGACTTGCATTTAAGTAGTTATCACTTGACGGCATCTCCCGAGCATGCTAAGTGCTAGAAACACATGGACGTCATCCGAGGCTAGCGTAACATGTTTTAACGGTGAGACCGAAAGGTGAAACATGCTTAACCCTAGCAAAATGGTTTATCACTAAGGCTTACCTATAAAAGCAAGGGATATGCCTACTTTAAGGTAAGACGTCAAAGTATCGCGAAGATACAAGAAACGTATCTGTTGCAATACAAGAGAGACGCGAGTAGTTCGTTCGATATACATAGAGAGAGAGGAAGATTGAAAGCAAGATAACGATATGATAACCCTAGAGCTAATGGTTTCTTGCGAGGCCGACCTATAAGAAGCAAGGGAGACGTGCCTTACTTTAAGCTAAGCGTCAAAATATCGCAAAGACAAAAACGTATACGTAGCGATACAAGAGAGACGCAGAGTAATTCATTCGATACATAAAGAGAGAGGAAGATTGAAAGCAAGATAACAATGAGTTAATCTGTTCTTCTTTCAAACGTTCAACGACAACGTGTGTAAGTTCATAAAAGGAGTAGTTGAAAGTCAAGCGGTGAAATAGTTGAATATGCGGGAGCGGATTATGCTAAAGCTGTTCTTCACAGTAAGTGAGTACTAGAATAATACTATTTTGTATTTGGATTTAAAAGAAGAGAGAATTAATCTTTGCCTTAACGAGGTTTACCCTTCCATCGTACTAAAAGTATATAGTATATTAGACTCGTGTAGGCTCACCCTCACCACCATGGAGTAGATCACTTTGATCGAACCACGTAATCCGTGTCCTCTCTGTCTTTCTTCCCATACATACGTTTGTGTTAACTGATATTGCATTTAGATACTAATATACTATCTCAAACACCAACTACATCCTAGAATACCTCCCAGTTTACCTTTCTCTTAAAACTAAAAGAAAATAGTTTTAAGTATCTGATTCACCCCCTCTCTATATACAAACCCATATACCTATTCGACCTGGCTTGGATCTTGGGAATATCAATTGGTATCGAGCTAAGTTCTCACTTTAGAGGTAGTCTATCCTCTGGAGAAATGATCTCACGATCGATAAGTTTGTGTTATTGAGATACGTGGCAACGCACGCTAGTGGCCAAACAAGAATTCATTAGGTAAACACATATAATGGAGATTCTATCAACGGACCAAGTACCAACTCCAACTACGCGAAGAGGGTGCCTATTTTTGATGACACAAACTACAAGATGTGGAGGCAAGAATGGAGACCGTATTCATGTCTTGGGTATGGATGTTGAGTGGGTAATTAGAGACGGATACATAGAACCTGGAACGATAGAGAATAACCCACGAAGTTGAGAAAGAACCTATGAGCTAAATGGCGGAGCCTTGAGTGTTATTACATGCACTCACCTGCGGACTGCGAATACGCAAAGGTCATGGGCTGCGGGGTTCAAAGGATTTATGGGATGGACTAAGTGAGTGTCTGTCAAAGGAGATAAAGAATTAAAGGAAACTAGAGATACAACTGTTACCATGAGAGATTTGAAGCTCTCAAGATGGAGGAGCGAGGAAAGTGTACATGACTTCTTTGTACGTTCGTGAGATTATCGATGACATGAGAAATCATGGCATGAATAAAAGAAGCTATGCAATTGTAAAAGAAGGTACGCAAAGTTCTACCCAAGAGATTCATCCCAAGGGGGGAAGTTGAAACGGCCGAGACCAGAAACGATGAAATTGCAAGAGCTGCGGTGTAATCCTAGCGCATTCGAAATGGTTTGCACTCTTATGAAGAGCCATCTACATCATGAACCCAGCCCACGCCAAGGGAATCAAAAAGAGGTAGCCTTTAAAGCTATGAGAAAATTAAAAATAAAGAAAGAGTTGAGTCCTCGGAGGAACGAGGAGGACAGGTGACGTCAAGAAGGTGAAGATGAGGTGGTAGCTTACTTCACTAGAAAGTTTAGAAAAGGTGGAGCGAGGAAAAGGGAAAGGAAGACTTTCCTAAGATATTTTAAGTGTGGAAAGTGGGGGCATTTGCATCTCAATGTAAAGTGAAAGCTAATGACTCGGATGAGAAGCCTCGGATGAAGAGGATACAAAGTGAGCAGAGTCATTATACCGACGAAGGCGATTCACAAGGGAGCTAGCAACTCCACAAAGAAAAAGGGCTTGCAAAGAACTATATTAGCCGAATTGCTTTGAATTTGATGATGAGGATGAATGCTCATCGGGATTATGCCTTTGTTGCCAAGATGAGGTAAACAATTACAATAACGCCTCGAGGAGGATGAGCGGGGAAGAGAAGTTGATCCGGAGGAGGGTAGAGTTTACCATAGAAGAGATCCGCATAAGAGGATGTAGGATTAGCGACTCGATAGAGATCTTACGCGAGTCAAGGGAGAGCTTAAAAGAGACCAAAGGGGGAGGATAAGGTGCTGGAGGACTCAAGAAGTTCTACGAGAAATTATTAGCCTAAAGCTCAAACTAGAGGAGCAAATCGAGATATGTAATGACATTACCAGGAATTTGCCACTAGAGACACCACAATCCAACGGCTTGAAGAAGAAGCGGTAAGCCTTCGGGGAGAAGATCTCAAATGATAAGAGCCGATCAAGCCTCAACCTGCGGAGGTGTTGGACCCCATTTGGACCGGGCCGAGATCACGCCCAAAGAAATTTAAAATAAGAGTCATTTCCGAGGGATCTCAAAATTCCCCAGAAGGTCGGCACCAATGATAGAGGACGAAATGTGAAAACCAACGCACTTGGGTGTGCCCGAATCCCACCCTAAAATGAAGAAGTTATGACTAAAATGGTTTTGGGCCTGAAAGTCAAGCTTGCGGAAAGATGGTCAACGCCTCGGTCAAACCCAACGAAAATGTGATCGCGGAAATTCCCCGAGAAACGGTTCGGGCGAATGTCGCACCCGTAGCACCCCAACCTCGAAGCCTCGCAGTGAGACTCGAAACTCGTAACTTGAAGCTCGCAGTCACGGTCGAAGCTCGCAGACCCGGCAGCCTCGAAGCTCGCGAACCCGCGGCACCTAGCCTCGAGCCTCGCACACCGGCTCAGCCTCGAAGCTCACGGCCGCACCCACGGCACCCAACCTCGAAGCCTCGTGCGCGATCGGCCTCGAAGCCTTGCCTCGCCGGACTCGCAGCCCTCGTGATCGGTCAGCCTCGTAGCGGCCATCCTCGAAGCCTTGCCTCGAAGCCTCGCGATCGACCCAACCTCGAAGCCTCATAGCGCAGCCGGCCTCGAAGCCTCACAAGCACTCCCCGTCAAAGACCAGCAATCGGCCTCGAAGACTCGTGCGGGCAGCCCTCAAAGACCCGCAGCACTCGGCTTGTAGCCTCGGAACATGAATGGCCTCGTACCGCAAGCACCTCGCCTCCGGCACTCACATTCGAAGCTCGGCGCATCGGGGCTTGCGGCCTCTAGCCAAGCCTCCGCTCCACGGCCACACTTCCGGCCTTGACCTTCGAAGCAACCTCCGGCCTTGACCTTCGAGGCAACCTCCGGCCTTCGACCTGCGAGGCACCTCCAACCTTCGAGGCGGCCTTCGGCTACGACCTCCGACCTTCGGCGACTTCGGCCCATGACCTGCGACCTTCGAGGCATCCTCCGGTCTTCCCCCCCAGGAGTCTGCTATGACTTTTGACCCTTCGAGGCAGGCTACGGTCTCCAAACCCTTCAGGGCAACCTTCAGCAACCTTTGATCTTCGGAACACCCCGTCTTGACCGCTTCAAAGCCACCTCCGGTCTTCGGCCCTTTGAGGCAATTGCTATCTTCGACCTGCCGAGGCACTTCGGTCTTCGGCCTTGCACCAGCTACGACCTTCGACCCCTCAAGGCACCATAGGACCTTCCACTCGTGCGGCCTTCGGTTGGAGACTCCAAAAAATAGCACCGTTCACCCTTTCTTTAAGTGCACAGTGGAATAGCGTTGTCTTTCTCGAAATGCGGTTAAACGACTCTAAATCACACATTTAAATGTTGGGACTCTCGAAATGCATCAATTAACGCTTTGGAACTCGTTTTCACCTCATAAATGCACGTGTCGGTCTTGAAACATGGATTGACGCCTGGAACTCCAAAAGTCACATCATTTGACTCACCAGAGTTCCGGGTGGTATGGTCCCTCCTCGGACTTATAAAAGGAGGCACCACCCTTTCCAAAGTAGGGATCGATATTTTTTGAGCTAACAAGATAGAGACTTTTAAAAGTTTGGGCGAAGAAAACGTCCTCCACCACCTTGCCGGATTTTGTCTCCACGTCATCAGCGATCAAAGAAGAGTGAACCTAGCGGAACATCAAGCTTGATTTTCGGGTTTTATTCCCCTCTTATCTTACATTCATCATCATCCTACACCAAAATCTCACCTTTTTATTCAAAAATACAAGCAAACGTTTCAAAGGCCTGGTGGCCGTGGGATTGAGCCTTTGGTTCTCATATCCTCGCCACTTCAGCCCAACATTAGATCCGATGAGTGAATCGAGCTTCACGATATTTACTCTTTCGATCGTGTCTTACTTTTTCTTTTTTTAAGAAAAACCCAAACTCTTTTTAAGCAAACTCGGGCCCTTGTAAGCGTGAGACCAAGCCTTATGGCTTATGTCTCGATCGTACGGCCAACTTGACATAGTAATGAATGTGATCTCCACTTTTGTGCTCTTCATATTATGGGTTTTCTTTTTGTTTTCTCGATAAAACAAAAGAATAACATTCTCTTAGGGGTAAATAAACCAACCATAGTTTTTACAATAAGATAAAAAGGGAATTAAAATGAGACACCCATAGATAAAGACTAGGGTACCAATTTTGGGCGTTGTGGGGGTAAGTACTTTCTTCCTTCCCCACACGTAACCGACTCCCGAACCTATTCTATGGAAACCCGTAGACCCTCCTAGGTGGCCAAACACACCTTTATTTTGTTTGGTGGCGACTTTGTTTCTTATCTCTCTTTTGGTCTGTGCGAGCTATGGCAATGATTGCTTAATGACCAAATCTCCATCAAAGGAGTAATCTTCGCAGTCAAAGCCCGGACGACACCCGGTGATGGCAGTGGCGACTCAGCTGGAACATTTGAGAGAGTCTAGCCATATTCTTTTGTTTGTGGAGTGTTGCTTGTTTATTTCCCCTCTGTCTTCTTTATTTTTTTTTATAGACGCATTGCTTGTGCATACATGCATTTCTCTCTCCCTCTAACCCTATACCCGGGTTTTCTACTTTTACCTAGGATTGGCGAGGTTCATAAGGATGCCCCGTGGGTTTTATCTCACGTAAGGTGCTGAACTCTCACCAAGCGGGGTCTTTGGAGGGCCCCTCCACGATGCCTCTAGGGGTACGGAGCTTCTCTCGGAGATAGTTTGGGAACCAACGAATAAGATAGGTGTATGTGTAGATGCCCATCAGGGTTTTGACCTTCATGTGAGGCTTTACGTTTGTTGTGACCTTGTTTGCACCTTGTTTGATAACTCATGCACTTTTATCACATCTCGCTTTGATTTGCCCTAACCTCACCCATTTTCTTGATCATATCATGACATCCCATGCATACATATAGGAACATGGCAAGTTTTGGGAACCTTTTAGGGGCCCGGGGACCCCGAGGACGTGGAAGAAGTAGGCGCGCCTCGATCGGATCCACAGAAGTTTTGGAGACTTCCTCACCGAAGACATACTACGCTGGATTATCGGATCATCATGGACACTCGGCTCGAACTCCCCAAGACCTCCAAGCTACATGGAGTGAATGCTAACGCGAGACCATAGCTTACACCCACGAGTTTGGTGATCTCCTGCTCTGTCCACGACTCCTGTGTTGAGAGAATATGATCGAGGCGCCGATCCACTTCCCCGGGACCCGACGGAGTAGTGCTTCACCTTTAATGGCATCGACTTGGTGCCAACTTTGGAGGAATATCGGAGAATCCTCTGCATCCCCTTTGAAGAAGACGACATGGTTTTCAACTCACCCACGAAGTCTTGCGGATGGGGTTTAGTACATTTCATGGGTTTCAAATGCTTGGGCAAAGACAAAAAGATCATCGACCTCGTGATCAAAGCGGACGGCAAAGAAATCATCCCATGGGAGTTTATCGCAACGGTAGAAGGTGTGACGAGGCGGACTCATTCACTCATCACCCTTGCTATCTACGGGTTGGTGGTCTTTCCACGGGTGATAGGTTACATTGACGGGACCATTTTACGAGCTAGTGGCACAAGTGGCCGGGTGGTGCTGACCCTATTCCGTCCATACTCGCCAAAACCATCGGGATCTTTATCATTTATCCGGACTACGGGAAGGGGTTGCTTCGTGGGATGCCCCCTCTCTTGTGCGCATAACAAAAGCCGTCTCCATCATGTTACCCCGTGATTCGAGTCAGTTACTCATGGCCCCCTACGTTATACTAGACATTTAGAAGTTCGTGGCTCTTACCCAATAATCTCAATCAATGGAGAAAAGTGTGAATCGCCAAGTGAAGCAAATGTTGTCCGGATGGCACCCTGGATGCCAAGAGAACATACGGCCTATAACCGCTGCGGAAGTGTACAACCGGTCCCCTCTTGGGACCATAGGAGCTTGCCTATGCCCCTCTTCAGTGGCAAAGCTGGAAAATAGCAAATGTCCCGTCTACGGAATGGAAAGATGTGATATTAACCAGCTGTACAGGAAGGGTTTAGTCGGTCGCCGATCGGATGTTCAACGCCGCGTTACGGCCTAGGAAGATCGGTTTCCTTTCTTATTACCCCGACATTGTTCCATCCTATGTGTTTTGGCGGGGAGAAACTAGGGCGGAGCACCTCCTGCAACAACAAGATCTTGTCGGTACCCTTCCGACCATGGAGAGGAAAGGAAAGCCTAGTAATGCATCAAGCTCATCAAGGAAATGAGGACATTAAGCGGGGTCACCCCTCCGAAGGAACCCAAAGCTTGTCTTGCATCACATAGTTGCATTTATATTTAAATAACTCGTTCATGTATTTATTTTATCCTATTTACATCAATAAAATGTTGCTCTTGTCTGTTCCCATCTCATATGCATAAGCCATAACACTCATTATAGGAAGCATGGCAAGCTTTGATCATCTTCTAGCTAACTCCGAAAACAAGGAAGTCGTGACGAGAGGTCGCACATGCGGCTTCACAATTCAACAACACTTTGGAGACTTTTCGGGAGAAAGTGCCAGCAAACCATATTGCCCCCGGAAGTCCAAATGCGTGTCCAAATGGCCCACCGAGAGGAACTTGATGATATATGGACACGATGGCCTTTCCACATACGGCTGTCTCACATGAAAAAATGCGGGGACTTGTTGCATCTAACGTAGCAGTACCTATCGACGAGCCTATATTAAGAGCGGCCGCACTTTCGGGATCCAAGGCGGAGGTGTTTGAACGTAATGAACAGATTTGACTCCTACTATGGAGGAATATCAAGCCCTTTTGGGATGACCAATCAACGGAGGCTCGGAAGTCTTTCTACCAACAATACAAGTTCTTGCACAGAGCTATCACGGTTCTTGGGAATGACGGAAGATGAGGTAGCCCGATCGTGCACCACGGTGGTGGACTCGAGGTCATCCCATGGCTGTGATCCGAGACAAAATATCTCAAGCATTGGGCATGGAACTCTACTCTTTATTCACACTAGCCATGTATGGATTAATTGTATTTCCTAAATTCTTGGGTTACATTGATGGAGTTGTATGCGAACTTGTGATACAAACATTAGGAGGGGCCGATCCCGTTCTTGTAATCCTTCTTTGAGACAGTTAGATCACTATCACACGTACGGATCTCGGGACAAGGTCATTTCAAAGGTGTCTTCCACTCCTCTACGCGTGGTTGAAAAGTCACTTCCCATGCAAGGACGCCCAACTCGAAGAGGTGGCGGTATTTCCACATCAACGATTACCTCGATTCATTAAAAGAATAAAATTACACAAAACATAAGAGGATTGGATCAATGAGTCATAAAACCTTAAGCGATGATCAAGTAGTATGGAATGCTTCATAGATGCCCAAAGTTGACATAATTCTAATTTGCGGACCATATAATTGGGTCCCATTACTCGGTCCATGGGGGAGCTACGTCGTACGCCCCTCTCCGGGAAGGAAGACAACTCAAGGGTCATCGGATCATTCTGTGCTACATAAATGAAACCTTGACTTCACATACACCGGTTTAGAGGCTCGAAAAGTCAGCGGTAATTCTCACTACCCTGAAGTTCATCCTTCATTCCCTCCATGGCGGCAATAGTATATTGCTTATGCGAAAGCCCACCAAGATCCAAGATTGCTGCTCCTTCAAAGGAAAATGAACTCAAGAACTTGCAACGAGAAAATTCAAGAACAGGAGTGACCATCGAAAAGCTAGGTGAAAGGATCCACCAATTGGAAGAGTGGTTCGGAATTGGAAATTAGTTTGAGATGATCAAGGCTTGTTCTAATTCATGTAAAGTAGCATATGCATTAAGGCTATCCTTGTTGTACTCCGATCCTCTTTCTATGATAATGTACTCGATTCCAAATCAATAAAGTGTTTTTTCTATTTCAATCATTGGCCATTCATTGCATGCACTCATTACATACATTCTTGCATTCATGATAAAAGCAAAATTCAAAAAAGAGAAAAGCAACGGATCAACATTTCCGCATCAAGCAAGATTGGACACTCTTATAATTTGAGATCGACCCGTAATCAAGCACCAAAGCTATGTCGGACCAAGGCTTGGGAGACCATACGGAGGACCGACTTTCGGGGGCTCGAACAAGCTCAGCAGGAGATGGGGAGTAGTCTCCACGAGGTTCAATTCAGATTAAAAACCATGATGGACCCTCTTGACCAAAGTGACAACTGCAGGAATCAGCCCCGGCGGAGGGGTGGCTAATCGAGGACAAACGCAGAACCCACCACAAGAGTTTGTACAAGTTCAGCGTTCCCGGACCTACGTGGTTCCGGGAAGTTCTCGTCAAGTTCCGACTACGCCGCCAAATGTAGGAACACCAATCTCGGAAAACCCCATAGAAGCAAGAGATTTACCTCGCCTCAGGAAACAATGACAACCAAGTAGAAGCAAATAGAAGCAAGGTTAAAGGTTATTGAAGGGGTAGAAAGTTATGGGACAACTAATGCCTATGATTTATGCTTGGTACACTGAGTAGTCTACCTCCAAAATTCAAAATGCCGGATTTCGAAAAATTCAATGGTACCCAATGCCCAAAGACCCATTTGATGATGTATTGTGCAAGTTGGCCACACATACCAACAATGACAAACTGCTAATACACCGCTTCCAAGAAAGCTTAAGCCGGCGAGCCATTACGATGGTACATTCGGTTAGAAGGCGGTCGTATCCGTACTTGGAATGACTTGGCCACGGACTTCTTAGCGTAATACAAACATGTGACGAGAACTAAGATTAGAGCAGTTGGCGTTGCGGTCATTCAAAAAGTCGACAAAAAAGTTTCAAGACTACGCTCGAAGATGGAGAAAAGGCTATGGACGTTCAACCCCACTAGTCTGAACGAGAAGCTCACCACCCTTTTCATCGAACACTAAGGGGTGTTTACTAGGCTGGTTCGGAATGTTGACGGTTTCGCCAACTTAGTTGCCTCGGGAGAGAGAATTGAGGGCGGCGTCGGGGAAGACGGAGCTTGGTGGGAATAAAAGCGAGACTCCTAGAAGGCCCACGCCCACTCAATCGCAGGAAAGAAGAAGAAGCACAAACGTTACGGCAACCTAAGCTCGACTTCACCTCTTGGGCAATCGAGACGATGTGTCATGCCAAGATATTATGGCGGAAGCCCACGGCGTCTATGTGACATCAGCCCCGCCACCACAATTCCGGCGAATATCATCCACAAGGAGGAGCCCCGTACACGCCTCGGTTCGAGCCAACCTCGGCTAGCCCAACCTCGACCGTAGTAACAAAGCGACCCAGCAGAATCGGACTTTTGGAAAGGCCGCGGGCAACAAAGTTTGATCCAATTCCCGTCACATACGAGAGGCCTATACACGATTGTTAGCGGCGGGACTCGATAGTCCAATACCCCCAAAGGAATGAACTCCTCCATATCCCGATTGGTACAAAGTGATGCCCATTGTGCATACCATGGAGGCGCAAGTGGGCATGACACCGAGAATTGTTTTGCTACGAAAAGAAGGTCCAACACCTAAGAGATGTTGGATGGCTAGACTTCTCCAAGATGACCAATGCTCCTAATGTGGGCACCAACCCTCTGCTGAACACTCGGGTAATATCGCCAATTTAACTTACTGGACTTGGAAATCCTCCTAGAAAGGTTTCTAAGATCAAGATGAGCGAGTACAAATTTATTCTATCTTACATAAGAACGGGTTCTTGGTAACCGAAGGGGATTTGAAGCCACGAGAGGCACGGACTCGGAGAAACGTTGTGTTTACCATGGATCGGCTTATGGACATGACATTGAGGAATGTGAGGAATTCCATGAAGCGTGCGAAGCCCTCATTACCTCCCGAAGGCTAAATCATATACGGTCGAAAGAATTTGCGACCAGTATGGCTTCGATGGAGCGTACAAAGGCATTGGGGCGCCCAAGCTTTTTAATTATCAAGTATGAGGAAAAACCAAAGATCGCCACATTGGCGCAAGGGTCCAATCTCTTGCCATCCAAACTCCCGCTCCATTCCCTTACCAAAATGATAAAGCGATTGCCCGGAAATACCATTGCGAATGGTCATTAGAGAAACCCCACAGTGAGAAGAAAACAGAAGCGGTCGTGTCTATGGATCGTGTAGAAGGTGTTGAGGTCAACAAAAACAAAGGAGGAGAGCATGACCTATGCCCGTGCGCACTAGGTAGTAAGAACACCCCTGTTATGGACGGGGATCCCACCTAATTCCTTAAGCTAATCAAGCGGAGCGAACACAACATTGTGGACCAACTCGGTCGGCAGCCGCTCGTATCTCTTTGTTATCTTTACTCATGGATTCAACTGCGCATAGGAAGTCTGTTGGATCAAACCCGAATTTGGATAATGCGATAAAGCCTTATGTAATTTGATACGAGATCTTTTGTGTTTATTTGATCATTGCGGAAGATATGTTACTAATCCGAGAGATGCACTCGTGTGAGCAAAGCTAAGGACGGGATACATAATCCTGATCCGGACAAGAGTGAGTGTCGTCAAACACTTGGTAAATAACCAAGTAACAAATACATACGGAATAAGGAACATTCCTACGGACTAAGAACTTAAAGGATAAGTGCGGAGTAAGGAAACCGGATGCGGGTAAGGAATCCGGATGTATTACTCGCCCGGAGTAAGGACTTACATGCGGAGTAAGGAATACATGGGGTAGAAAGCGAGCTGACACGGAATAAGTTATCAGGACTTTTTCAAGACTCGCCGGAGTAAGGAACTTACATGCGGGTAAAGGAACTTACATACGGAGTAAGGAACTTACATACGGAATAAGGAATTTATATGCGGAGTAAGGAAGCGACACGGACTAAGGATTCCAGTCTTTTAAATAGATACGGGTAAGTAACCCTTTGACACGGAGTAAGGTTCCGAGCTTCATTAGCTACGGAGTAAGGATAATTACACCGGACCAAGAAGACAACGCTAACTAAACCGCATTTAAAGTTATCGGCTCTTGGTGTCCCGATGTAAGACGAATGTATTGAGAATATGAAGAATCTTACACGTGGATCATCCGGATATGTGGACACAACCTTAATTGTATCTCGGAACTCACAAAGACACTTATACTCTTCAAATCCAAGATCTTGAGCTCCACGATCCGCGGCGGTCAAGGCGAGAGAGATTACGGGGATAGTTAATGCGGAACGCATTCGGAACTACAAGTTCAAGGTTGTCTCTTAGGAATGTTTTTGTATAAATATTCATACTTATACTTTATGTAAAAAAAGGAGTGAGAAGCTTTATCATCTTTAGAGATAGAACTTGGCTAGTGTGTGAGTTCATTTTGTAAACCAGTGTAAGAGAGTTTTTGCTTTTATTTTGTTGTATTCAATCTTGTGATAATAAAACAAAATACTTCCCCTATCTGGTTATCTTCCATGATGATTCTATCACTTAAACTAGATAAGTGTTTGTGTCTTGAGAGAAAAGAAAGAGTTCGAATAAGAGCCTATTCACCCCCCCTTTAGGCTCCAGGGACCATCAAGTGGTATCGAGCACGTTCTACTTTGTTCCAAGTAGAGATCCCACTCTTTCCAATCTCGAAATGGCCGAAGAAAGCGAGTATGCTATTCAGCACTCGCCTTAACTCCGGAGGTGCACAGGAGCCCGTCCCGAATCGACGGCGGTGAAAATGTCGACCCACCTCAACCTGCTTCTTTGCGCCGCGCCTCGACCACGGAGTTCCCGGTTTTTACTTTAACGAAACCGCCCAATTCACACAGAGCTTTTCTCCCGGTGGAAAGCTCGCATGAAGATGTTTATGGTATGCCATGATCATCTTATGTGGCCATGTCTTCATCGGGGAGATTCCAATTCGATGACTATCGGAGAACATGGAGTTAGGAGGCCAAAGACGGATCTTGAACTTACCAACGATGAAAGAGCCTGGCAAGTGCGCTAGTGAAAAGGCTCTAGCTTATGTTACATCGTCTTTGGATTCCGAGGCTTTCCACGGACGTCCGGGTGCACGACGGCAAAGGCTGTTGGGACAAACCGACAATCCTCTATGAGGGAGTCGATCCCGGATACGAGAATGTGATCTGCACTCTCGGACGGGAACTTTGAGAGTTTTAATCATAAACCGGGCGAATCACTTGAAAGCATCTATCGGAGATTCGGCAAGCTCATTCTTGAATCGAAGATTCGTCAATGAGCACTATTCTCGATCCCCGAGATCAATGACAAGTTCTTTCGCTCCTTGCCGGATCGCTCCTACTCCAAACAACTCCGGATCCGATCGGACAAAAGCGGCGATATGTTCCCCTTGAAGAAGCGTATGGAGAGGTACGGACTCACGAAGTCGAGGTTTAAGTACTACGGCGGGAGATGAGAAAATAGCTCGGAAAGAAAAGGGGTAGCTCTCAAAGCTACGGAATGTCTAAACATGCGAGGAATGATGATACGGACGTATCCGACAATTCCGATTCGACGAGGAGGAGGGAGATAGCCCTTCTTGTCAAATCCTTTGAGCAATTCCTACGGAAAGCGAGAAAAGGGATCGAGAAGACGCTCGTCATCATCGTTCCAAAGGAAGGAGCGACCCAAGTCCGTTCCCGGGAATGTTTCAACGTGGGAAAACCGGTCACTGGGCCAGGAATGCGGGTCCAAAACAAAAGTGGCCGAGAAAAGTGACAAGGTAACGCGCGCCGCTCCACCTCGGATAACAACAAGAGCAAGAGGAAGGCGCTCGTGACAAAATACATGAGTGGCTCGGAAGAAAGGAGGAATCCTCGGATGATGAGCCGACCACTAAGCCGAACGTACGCCTCATGGCAAATACGAGGTACCTTCATCTACGAGCTCTGAAGTAAATTAGAATCTCTTACTACTGCATGTGATCATGAAAAGAATGAGAGACTAATAATTACTCAAATGTACAAAGATATGGAAAGTCGGAATAAACGTCTTGAATTTACTTATTAATAGACTCGAAAAGGACGTCAGCGACTTGAGAGGAAAAGAAGCTTGGTATCATGATCTAAGAGCTGAAAATCATTTGTTAAATACCAATCTCTCGGCCTAAAAGTTATAGTAAAAAGACTCGAAAATGGTAGGACAGGGAAAAGGAAATAAATCGTAAGTGGCTAAAATCCGGGGAAATAGCCTCTACCTTTAGGACTGATCTGACGACATCCGAGTCAAACCTGGCCTAGGTTCCGAACCATCAACTTCCATAGCTCAAGCTCTTGAGTGTCCTCCGGATTTCACTCCTAAACTAACCAACTTATATCCTGTTAGTACATCTAAACCGTTGGATGGTTTCATTTCGGGTGGCACCATAGTTTATGATTTGTGGAGTGAGGGTGATTTCTTATGCTTTCCCAAACAATAGCACCCGTAACTAAAGATGAAGGGAAGGCTGTGATTAAAGCAGTTAAAGCTGTAGCACCAAAAGAAGCAGGCTGTTGTTTGGGCCGAAGCGCGTCACCCAAACGTAATGGATTAGGCCACGAGGGAGCAGTAGAAAATCTGTAAAAACTAAGAGACTGTATCCCCTGTTTGTACTTCACATTATAGTGTCTTGTCCATCGTAGGAAATGGGTCATTATCATCATGAATGTTGGAGTCTATCGATAGCTGGCTTTGTAATCAATTTGAATCCAATAAAGATCAGTTTTATAAAAGGGGTTCTTGAGCAAAACAAAATCTAAATCTAAAAGGAGTGTCTCTCCCAAGAAAACCCAAATAAGAGAAGCATTTGAAACTAACAAGTTAATATCGACTTGGAAAGCTAAGAGTCCTAACAAATTCAAATCCGTAAATGTTGACAATCTTGTTGCTCTCTCTACCAGCTCAAAACAAGTTTGGGCACCAAAGTGTAAAGCTGTGTCTTTAAGGAGCATCTCTGGAATGCATTGCGGATCACTGAGTTAAAGATCAATCAAAGCAAGTGGATCCTTGATAGTGGATGCTCGGGACATATGACGGGTGATCAGACTCGCTTGTAGAAGTTAATGATAAACAAGGTCCATCCGTTTCATATGGCGACAACAACAAAGGTAAGCTTATCGGGTATGGCACTTTAACTAACGGCTGTGTATCAATCACTAAAGTTGCACTAGTCGAAGGTTTAAAGCATAACTTGCTAAGTGTCGATAAGCTATGTGACAAAGGATTTCTTGTTTCCTTTTTGTCCAACACATGTACGGAAGAGAAAACTTATCCAGGAGATGTTAAATTATCCGGCTCAAGAGATGGGGACATATACTCGGTGGTCTTAAGAAATAATTCTTCGACCTGTGTGCTTCCTCACGAAAGCAACGAGATGAAGATAGTTGGTTATGGCACAAGCGATGCGCACATTTAAACTTTAAGACTTTGTCTAAATTAGCGTCACTTGATCTTGTCAGTTGCTACCCAAACTCGAGTTCTCCAGAGACACTCTCGTCGAGAATGCCAACTTGGTAAACGGACCAAACACGGCTTTAAGAGCAAATCGGTTAACTCGCTTAGTGCTCCTCTCTGACTTCTTCATATGGACCTATGTGGTCCCATATCCGTTTCATCACTACTGGTGCGAGATATACCCTTGTGGTTATCGATGATTTCACCGAGATACACATGGGTGATGTTCCTGAAATCAAAGGATCAAACTTTTGAACATCTTGTAGATCTCTTCGATGGATAAGCAACTCACAAGGACCTGGCATTAAATGCGTCAGGAGTGATCATGGTACGAGTTTGATTTTTTGGAAATGAGATCATATTGTTACGAACAGGGCATCTGACATGACTTCTCTGCTCCCGGAACCCCACAACAAAATGGGGTATTTGGGCACAAGAATCGAACTTTAGTTGAAGCTGGTAGATCCATATTAGCGGGGGCAACGCTTCCTCTCGATCTATGGGCTGAAGGTGTGTCCATCACTGCTATGTTCGAAACCGAACTCTAATAAATAAATCTACCATGAAAACACCCCATGAGATGTGGAAGGACGAAAACCTTCAATTTCACATTTGAGCTTTTGGGTGTACTTACATTATGCGATAAATGGCGAAGAGTCCTTGGAATAAATTTGAACCAAAATACGATGATGGGATTTTTGTCGGGTACTCACTTCATGCAAGGCTTATCGGGTCTTGATAGAAAACTTTTTAAAGTTGAAGAATCTATCCATGTAACCTTTGATGAAGCTAATCTCGTTTGGTCAAAAGTCGGTTCTTCAAATTCCAATATGCAGGTCATGGACGGCAACGTCGATTACTCGAAGTTTATGAATATTCTGTTACATATCCGACCGACCACGTGGCATCAGCGAAACACAACGAAATTTTATGGATAATGCTACGGATAACTCGACTCAAGACTACCATTTAGCTCCGGACATACTCCTACGGATACACAAAATTCCGGAGCACCTTGAGGTCCGTCCGGACTAGTTAACACTGGAAGAAAGCAGTGTTGAAGAACCAACTAGTTCATCCGTACCTCTCAACACGGAAACATCTACTCTCGGATGAAGCTCGACCGGTCGATACAAGTGAACCACCCAATGCGGAAGAGCTTCAAATTGTTCAAGATCAACCAACACATGCACGAGAATTATGGATGGACCCGAAACCATCCCTCGGATCAAGTGATTGGTGATCCTCACAGTTGGTGTAAGAACAAGAGCGACCACCTCCAACATGAGTCTTTACTCGTGCTTTATCTCAAATAGAACCAAGGTGGTAGATGAAGCTCTTCAAGATTCGAGTGGATAGAAGCCATGCGAAGAAGAGGAATCAATTTAAGAGAAATAATGTGTGGACCTTAGTACCAAGGCCTAAGTCTCGACAAGTCATTGGCGTTAAATGGGTGTTCGGAACAAGCTTGATACGGATGGAATAGTAATCGGAACAAAGCCGTGGTAGCCAAAGGATATCGTCAAGAAAAAGGAATAGATTATGATGAAACCTTTGCTCCGGTCGCAAGACTTGAGGCAATCCGTATGTTTACGGCGTATGCTTCATATGAAAACTGCTAGTTTATCAAATGGACGTCAAGGCGCATTCTGAATGGAGACCTTCAAGAGGAGGTGTATGTTGAACAACCTCCCGGCCCGTTGAACCTAAAGCGGGGACATCTTGTCTACAAACTTGAGAAAGCTCTATATGGTTTGAAGCAAGCTCCAAAGAGCTCAGTACGACCTGCTTGTCCGGAATTCTACTTGCTCATAACTTCCAAAAGGGAAGATAGACACCACCCTCTTTCTACGAAAAGAGAAAGGACACACTACGATCGTACAAATATACGTGGATGATATCATTTTCGGATCAACGAATCCAGAAGCTTTGTGAAAGAGTTTGCTAAGTTGATGACGAGGCAAGTTTGAAATGAGCATGATGGGAGAAGCATCCATCTACTTCCTTGGAATTGAAGTCAAACAATTAAAGGAAGGGAATCTTCATTAATCGAGGCTAAGTACACTCGCGATCTTATTAAGAAGTTTGGTATGGAAGGTTAATCTCCCGTCAAAACTCCCATGCTGTCGGTGCCAAGTTAGATCCGGATGTGGACGGCATATCGGTAAATGTGACTGACTACGAGAGGATGATCGGATCCTTCTTTGTATCTTACGACAAGTCGCCCGGACATTATGTTTGCAACTTGCATTTGTGCACGATACCGGGGGCGAATCCCAGGAGTCACATATGCTTCATGTAAAACGGATATTAAGGTATCTCGAAGGACGATGAATTTGGGACTGCGGTACCCAAAGGAGTCGACTTCACCTTATCAGGGTACTCGATGCAGACCCATTTGGATGTCGCATCGACGAGGAAAAGCACGGCGGTACGTGTCGGTTTCTTGGAAATAGATTGATCTCATGGTTGATAAGAAGCGAAATTCGTATCAACCTCTCTGCGAGGCGGAATATATAGGCTGCTTGGAAGTTCTTTGCGCGCGTTTACTTTGGATGCAAAGTCGACTTCTCGACTACGGATTCGACATGTCCTCTATTCCACTTTCTTGTGACAACACTAGTGCAATTGCCATCGGCAACAATCCTGTCATGCGTCTAAGACGAAGCACGTTGAGGTCAGGTATCACTTCATGCGATCATGTTCTCCAAGCATATTTCAACTGGAACATGTTGCCCACTTGAAGATCAATTAGCAGACATCCTTACAAAGCCCTGCACGATGCGAGGTTTTCTGAGCTACTCTTCGATTAGGTATGCTCGACTTCTCTGCATAGTTTCTCATTTGAATTACCCAACGGTATATTTACTCACGAACCATGCATTGTATCGTTTCTTGAAAGTAGTAGAAACTGATTTGTTTGTCTTGCTGATCATCTTCTTGTTTTAACGGTTTCATGTTTACGATATTAATCTCGACCTCATATTGGGAGGATGCTTGCGTTTCCAATGAGTCGTTTAAAGCTAACATAATTACGAGTTTATATGATTTACCTCTTTGGGTTCATGATCTTAACTTATTAATCACCACATGACAAAAGCATGTTCATTTAGATTACTATATTAACATGCATAGTTGAAGAAGTGAAATGGGATAGCTTGGAATGCCTGGTGGATGAATACTCAACTTGATCTGATAAACGAAGTATAGTTTTCTAATAAGATAGGCAGTCTTGAACTACAAATCGGAGCGGTCAGCCGTGAGAGGATTACACGATCTAAGGAGAAAATGCTTTATATATTATTGATAATACCCCCGTATATGTCTCGTGACCTTTTCTGTTTGTCATCGAAGGGGAGCCTTTCGTTGAGAGGATTAAATGATCTACGGGGAGCTGGCAATGAACCCACTAATATGTCTCGGATTCTCCCTCCTCTAAACTTTTACTTCAGGATCGTTGGACGTCTTGTTTTAAATCGGAAAAGTGGCATGTTTGGATGTATTTTCTCTTCTTGAACCATGCATTTTAATCGACTAATCATCTGCTTTCTTTTGATATGTGTTCGCTTTATCATTGCTCGCTCGCTTATGAATCTAATGAAGCCAAATCATATGCTCTTTAATTAATCTTAGCTATGTTGTTAGGCAAGACGGTTTCGTTATGTTGACTATATGAACACTGTATTGTTATCGACACTGTCTCGATTCGATAATATTGATCACTTTCACGTTGCATACGTCTACTATATTCTTAGCCATGCATGAGTTACATTTAACTTATTAGTTCGGATTATGTTGTTTTTATCGATTATCTTCTCTGCTCCGTTACTAATCCTTGCTCCATTAAGCTTTTGTATTTTGGTATATCTTTATTTAGCTACGAGTTCAGATTTTCTTTGCGTAGTATTGATAAATCCGGTCCATAGTCTCGGATTTGAAGTGTTGTGAGTACTTCTCTTCTCTTCGACTTATTAATTTGCAAAGGAATCTCTCTACTCTCTCCTTAAACTACGTTTACGATGGACAAGGTCCATTATTCGTCCGGATACTCTTTCACGAATATTATTAACTCCGGGATGAGTGTCGGCTCTTTCCTCGGACTCCGACTTTGTTCGGTTGTGACGATCCACGTATACTCGTATGTCGCATGCTTTTGAGGAGGAATAATGATGATTCATTAAATGCGTATCTCGGGTTCCACACACGCCTCTCCGGATGGCGACCGGTTGTAATCTCTAACTTGGTCATGCAGTCTCCATGACATCGTTTTATTCGGAGACGCCTCGATATCCGAGACAATGACATCGGCATGTCGCGGGGTCCTACCCTCGCTCACACGTTCTAGACCCGCTGACGTTTGCGGACTCGGTCTTATATGTTACGATCATTCTACGAAGCACGAGTATTGCTCATTTCAAATCCACTAACCCTCTCGTTGCTCCTTCTACCGTCAAGACCTCACCTTTCCTCTTTCCCTTCCCGTCAAATCTGCCAATGGCGCCCCAGAATCTTTCTTTCAAGGCGTTAATCCCGGCCATCTAGTTGATTGGAATCTTGTTTCCGATCCTCGGATTGGTTTTACCAGCTTCGCCCTCTTCTTGAAGCCTCGCATACTCGCTCGCTTTGGTCTCCAATCCCGTCGCTCTTATCGATGACATTCTTGAGTATTACCAACGGATTCACCACCGATTTCCGTAACCTCTTATGTCCGCGGTGAATCCATCATCATCACTCAGGTGTTCTCCATGGGTGCTCTCCTCACACCTCTTGGTGAACCACGGCGTCCGGATGCCGATCCATGGCGACCACATGGGGTGCACGAACAAGGGGAAGGAATACAAGGTGAAATCCTTCGGGAGTCATTGTCGATGTATGGCGACTATTAAGTCGTACTCTTGCTCTCCACGTCGATCCACAGGACTCGATTCAGTGACGATCTTCTACGGCCATGTAGCCGGCGTTTTTGAAAGGTCTTACGATGGATTGGGGGATGTTCTTATTTCGTTTGCTTCTGAATGGTCCCAAAAACCATTCCTTGAGAGGCGTCCTCGGCGTTGTCTTCCGGCGTCTACGTCGGGACCATTTCGCCCGAATTGATCTTTGTCTCGTTTCCCTCGGCTTATTACCTTCGTCACCCTTCGCCGGACGGGAACATGACCGCTCGCCGACCCGACCTGTAGCTCTCGCGTTCTCCACGCCCCGGGAACAACAAGGCGGCTACGGTGAGTGACCCCTCTGACGGCCAAGCCCACGAGGTCGGTTCCGCACACCGATCCTCCGGATTCGGTCCGTTCTTTGCGCCCTCCCTCACGGGCCTCCCGGCCAAGCGTCCGTCTTGAACCGTCCGAGGTTGCGGGGCCCTCTCAGCGCGGTGCGCCTAAGGCTGTTTCCTCGGCCCCTCTGCTGTCTTGATGTCCCCACTCCTCCACATCCATTATCATTGCCGCGGTTAATCCCGGTTATTGCCTGTCGCCACCGCGATGTCCTTTTGTTTCTCCTCGGAAGCCCCTTGCCTCCTGCCCTCGGCCCGAGGTTACCTTGACCGTCTCTCCGCAGTCACCTTAACGGACCTCGGCTCCGTTTCGGCCTAGCCCGCCTCCTCCATTCCGACACCGATCTCACGGGTGTTTTACACACGCAATACCCGATCCCGGAGACCATGATCATACGGAATGCGGACCACGGCTTTCTTCGCCGTGCCGTTCCCGATGTGTCGTTCCCTACGCCCTCGACCGATCCTGTTTGCGAAGTCGCCCTGCTGCTAAGGCTGGACCCTCTTCTCCTGCCGCGCGATTCCGTTGACTTGTGCGGTCAGCGGGTCTCTTGCTCCGGATGCCTCCAATGCTCGGATGCCTCCGAGCTCCGGATGCCTCGATGCTCGGTCTCCTGGCTGCTGGCGATGCTCTGTGGACTCCTGCCCACCGCTCTCTGCTCCTGTTCGTGCGGGGGAGTCCTCCGAAGCTCGGAGTTAGTACTTGGGCGTGCCTCTTTTGGCACGGTCCACTCCGTCTTGTGCTTTCCGCTCGGTGGACCGCCATGCCCAAGCTCAAGCGCCCAAATTTCCGCCATCGGCGCCAAAGTTGATGCCCTCGGCGCCCGGCTCCTCTCCGCTCTCGCCCGACTCCTCCACTTCCATGGGCCAGAAAATGGATCTTGTCGCCACCTCCGTCCGTTCATTGTCCTGCTTCCTTCGCGGATCCGCGCGCATCCGATGGCTCGTCCTCTGTGCTTTCCGGCGATACGCAAGCCGAGGGAGAGAGTGTCATACGATCCGTCTGCTCCTTTTGCTCACTGACCATCTGCTCGGATTGAGAAGCGGCACGGCCGCGCGGTTAGCCGGGGAGTTCAAATTCCCAAACGAAGCCGCTTCTCTCGACAAGCTCCTCTCTTGCACCTCCGGCTCCTCCTCCGTCCCTCTCCTCCAGGTGATACCTTCCTCCCATCTGTCACGGAGTTTGACCCGTCGATGCGGATGGAAGCTTCATGTGAGCAATGAAATCTTATCTTTGCGTCTTACGTGAGAGAAGATGTCTTTACGAAATGTACCCTTTCTCTCCGGTCGACATTCGGACTCTTTGTTCGGAGAAAGGACTCTTTCTCTGAGAAGACATTGACACTTCTCGAGAAGTTGCTAAAATGGAGATGAGGCTGTTTCCGTCTCTTTACGAAGATGGGCACTTGTTTGAAGTTCGCCATGTTGGAATGAGGGCTATCTTCCCGGTGTGGAGTTAATTGGAGACTTTCGTCGACGGAGCTGGCGAGGATAGCAAGCCATGGAAAACTCTCTCAACCATCCTCGTTCGTCCCGGATCATGTGGCCACAACCGCATGATGGTTGTCTTCGTGATTCGATCCAAACGAGATGATTCTCATTGATTCTCGTCGGTTGTGGAGCACTTCGTTAGGAAGAATCAATGGGAACCTACGTGTCTCGGACTAAGCTAAGCCGTGAAGAAAGCCGGATTATATGAAGAGTTGGGTATCACGCCCTGGCCGTGAGAAACTCAAAGCGACATTCAGGGGCAAAAAGAAGTGCCACAACGGCAGGATGGAGATAGGCTGCGGAGCCTTTATGCATCGCTCGTCAAGTCGTTCTTAGCTTTGTGGACAAACATTGGAGCCAACACTCCACCTTTACGATGAAAGCGGGACAATGGAGGTGAGAGAGAAAGCGACAACATGATCTTCAAGTATAGTAAGCCTTATGTACCTTAGTGAAAAACTTGTATTGAGGCTGAATTGTATTTAGTTGTGATTAATGAAATTGGTTGTGTTGCGTATTAGTATGTTATTCTTTTGCATTGCTTACCGGATCAGATTACAAGGTTTGGGCATATCCATAATTGGGGAGATTGTTGGATCAAACCCCGAATTTGGATAATCTTGATAAAGCCTTATGTAATTTGATCTGAGATCTTTTGTGTTTATTTGATCATTACGGAAGATATGTTACTAATCCGAGAGAGATGCACTCGTGTGAGCAAAGCTAAGGACAAGGATACATAATCTGATCCGGACAAGTGAGTGTCGTCGAACACTTGGTAAATAACCAAGTAACAAATAAATACGGAATAAGGAACATTCCTACGGACTAAGAACTTAAAGGATAAGTGCGGAGTAAGGAAACCAGATGCGGAGTAAGGAATCCGGATGTATTACTCGCCGGAGTAAGGAAAGCCCGGGTAAAAACCACATGCGGAGTAAGAAAGGCGACACGGAATAAGTTATCGAGACTTTTCGAGACTCGCCCGGGTAGGAACTTACATACGGAGTAAGGAACTTACATACGGAGTAAGGAACTTACATACGGAATAAGGAACTTACATGCGGAGTAAGGAAGCGCGGCACGGACTAAGGATTCCGATGTTAAATAGATACGGAGTAAGCAACCAACGACACGGAGTAAGGTTAGGAGCTTCATTAGCTACGGAGTAAGGATAATTACACTGGACCCAGAAGACACTCACTCACTAAACCGCATTTAAAGTTATCGGCTCTTGGTGTCCCGATGTAAGACGAATGTATTGAGAACATGAAGAATCTTACACGTGGATCGTCCGGATATGTGGACACAACCTTAATTGTATCTCGGAACTCACAAAGACACTTATACTCTTCAATCCAAGATCTTGAGCTCCGCGATCCGCGGCGATCAAGGCGGAGAGATTGCAGGGATAGTTAGTGCGGAACGCATTCCGGAACTACAAGTTCCAGGTTGTCTCTTAGGAATGTTTTGTATAAATATTCATACTTATACTTTATGTAAAAAAGGAATGAGGCTTTATCGTCTTTAGAGATAGAACTTGGCTAGTGTGTGAGTTCATTTGTAAGCGAGTGTAAGAGAGTTTTCTTATTTTGTTGTATTCATCTTGTGATAATAAAACAAAATACTTCCATTATCTGGTTATCTTCACTGATGATTCTATCCTAAACTAGATAAGTGTTTGTGTCTTGAGAGAAAGAAAGAGTTCGAATAAGAGCTTTATTCACCCCCCTTTAGGCTCCAGGACCATCGAGAAGCCCTCATGAGGTTTTGAGCCAAGGCCTACGTTCCTCCGACTATATCCTTGGAAAATACGAATAGCCTCGTTAAGAATATCGTGGTAGATAACTCCCGTAGTTTTGGTGAAGATGAGTTACCATCGAGCATTGGACACGTCAAAGCCTTGCGCATATCATCAAATGTGGAGATCACATTATCTCCAGCGTCTTTTAATCGACCACTGGTCGTCCGCAAACATGCATGCCACTCAAATCCTGAAGCAGCTGCAATGGACTCCTCTCACGTACGTCCCACTAATATGGTTGTAAGAGCCTTTGATGGAGAAAGCGAGAAGTAGTAGGTACATTTAGATATCCCTTTGCAAATTGGTCCGTGAGTTTATGGTGGAGTTCCAGAAGTGATGGACATGTCGTCTACTGATTGTTTGCTTGGAAGACCATGGATTCACTCGGCCGGGAGCGGTGCCATCGACAACAAATCAAAGGTCAAGTTTGTGGTAAACGGCAGCTCATACATTATTATACGGAGAGGCGGAAGTACGGTTTATGGAATCTATGTCTCATTCCTTACATTGAAAGTAATGAGGACATGCCGAGAATGCTTTGCGATCGTTAAAGTCGTTAATGTAGCTGTACCCCCAATACTAAAGAGTCACTAGATATAGAGGTTTGTTCCCAAAAGCGCAAAGATGATTGCGCGATCGTGTAGGCGGGGCGTAGAGAAGGTCAGAGCACGGGTACACGAGCCTAAGGAATCAAGGAACCTTTAGTCATACGAGAGCACTAAAAGGATTCTGATTGGAGCTCTGAAACTGCAAGGTGACAAATCTAGCGAAGCCGCAAGAAGAGTCCCGCTTAGCGGAATAGAGAAAAGCCCCTCCGAAGAGCAAAGGATGACATTCCCACCCCTTGGGGCCATATTCCGGACGCGGGTTTTATCCATCGAGAGGAAAGAATGCAGTAGCCATGTTACGAGCCAGCGCAGTGGAGCAAGAATAGATGGGCGGGTATGCGAAGGACCCCCGGGGCACTAGGCCCAACAATTGGAGCATTGTGGACCTCCGGGTAAGTAATAATCAAAGAAGCTTTGTTGGGAATGTTACATTTTCTTTGTGTGTTTCAAAATTCTAAGCAATGGTTATAACCCTTTCGGAATATTTATGAAATAAGACTTTTGCCAAAATGTTCTTTGTCCGTGCATGACATGTGCATAATCATATTGGTTAAACTAGTCCAACTTTTCTAACGGTACGATCGAGAAATTTGAAAAGGATATGTTAAGTAAAGAAGAAGCGAGTTCTTGGGTTTGGCCGTAATCCGGCAGACACGATGGTAGAGGGGCGAGAGGAAGGCGACGATGAGAAAACTTTGAGCCTCCGGAGGACATCATGCGCTTTGTTGGAAAGGGAGGATCGATTCATTGTTCTAAACGAAGTTCCGATCGAGGGTATCGACCGGTGCGCGGGCGAGCCAAAAGAACGCTGTGGTAGGATCTCGAATCACTAAGGACATCAAGGGCCGATTAATCGACCTCTTAAGAGCATATCGATGTTTGCATGGTCTTACGAGATATGAGGGGACTAAATACCAACATAGTACAACACCGTTTGCCATTGAATCCGGATGCACGCAGTACAACGAAGTTACGGGAAGGCCAGGCCAACGATGATGCGAGAATCGAGAAGAGTGCGGAAACAATGGGATCTTGGATTCCTGACGTAACTCGATACCCGGAGTGGGTCGCTAACATGGTGCCCGTCCCAAGAAAAGGCGGGAAAGTCCGTATGTCGTGAGCTCCGTGACCTCAACAAAGCGATCTAAAGACAACTTCCCCTTACCTCATATCGACACCTTGGTAGATAACACAGCTAAACATGCTATGTTTTTTTTTATGGATGGTTTCTCGATGCTAGGACTTCAAATTCGGATGGACCCGATTACAAAGCAAGGACCACCTTCGCAAGCTAGCGGGGCGCCTGCTTTCTGATGTCATGCCTTTTGGACTCTAGAAGTGAGGACATATCGGAGAGGGCTATGGTGACACTCTTCCCATGACATGATGAATAAGGAAGTGGAGGTTTACGTCGATGATATGATCGCCAAGTCGAGAAAGGAGGAAGACCACGTGGGTATTGCGTAAAGCTGACGACAGTTGCGCGAATACTGAAACTAAAGTTAAATACGGCCAAGTGTACCTTCGAGATACGTCGGTAAATTACTGGGATTTGTTGTTAGTCAAGATGGAATAGAAATCGACCCCGACAAGTCCGAACCATCAAGAAATGTCCCGTACCAAAGACTATCGAAAGAGTCGGAGGTTTATCGAGCGACTTCGACTATATTTGCCCGCTTTATCTCACGACTCATGCACTAGCGAACTATCTTCAAAATACTTCGTGAAAATAGTCCGAGGTTTGGAATGACGAATGTCGAGGCCTTTGACAAAATCAAGCAATACCATATGAATCCACGAATTACGGCTCTCGACACAGCTGAACCACTGATCTTGTATTTGATGGTCAGGGATACATCCATGAAATGTATTAGAGAAGCTTGATAAGCGAAGAAAAAGGAGCAAGTCGTTTAGTACTTGAGCAAGAAATTTATATCGTCTGCGAAAAAAAGTATACTCCGTAGAAAGCTTGTTGCGCCTACGTCCGGACCACTCGAAGATTAAGACGATACATTTATACCATCTTACATGGCTCGTCTCGAGACATGACCCACTCAAATATACGTTGGGCGGCAATAGCGGGGAAGGATTGCAAAGTGGCAAGCTGCTCTTATCCGAATATGACATCATCCATGTCCACGCAAAGCACGTGAGGAAGTGTCAAGCAACGGTTACTTAGCGACGGGGCCTGGGGATTATGAGCCCATGAGCTCTCAGGTTTTCCCAGACGAATACGTCAATCTTGCATTCGGGGAGGATCAAAGAATCAAGACGTGGATTATTGTGGTTTGATGGAGCCTCAAGGTTATCCGGTCCTGGCATTGGGCGGTATAATCTCCCCGACCGGTCAACATTATCCCGGCCGCCAAGTTGGCCTTTCCTGCCTGCAAACAAAGTAGAATATGAGGCTTGTATGTGGGTCTCCAAAGCCTTGATCAAGGGAATCAGAAACTTCAAGTCTTCGGAGACTCGGCCTTAATGTCTGTCAAGTCGTAAGAGATGGGAAACCCGAGATCCCCAAACTCATTCCAGCCAAAAAATGATATGTGATATGGCTAAACTATGTGATGAAATCTCATTTGAGCATGCATCAGGAGCATAATCAGATTCGGGATACTTTGGCTCACTTTGGCGGCCCTCATTGATTGGATACAAGTTTAGAAGTGCCCTCTTTCGGCATGTATGCAAGAGGTGCCAATATCTTGTATGATGACAAGTAGGGATACTAACACAAAATCATGGTATCATGATATCAAGCGATATCTGCTCAGAAGAGAGTATCCGGCGAAGTCTCGAGAATCGAGAAAAAAAATATCCTGTCCGAACAAGTCTTAACTACTTCTTAGATGGGCGATCCTTTATAAGCGCAACTACGACATGGTCTTACTATGGTGCGTAGAAGAAACGCGGCGGCTCGGATCCTGATAAGTCCACAATGGTAGCGCGGGGCACATGTGAATGGACGTGCTCTATCTGATAGATCGTGAGGATGGGCTACTACTGGGTCACCATGGAAGGATGGCATCGATCATGTGCGCACTTGTCTTAAATGCCAAGTTTACGGGGATCGGAAGTCCAAGCACCTCCATCTCTTAGACACAATGACATCTCCTTGGCCTTTCGCCATGTGGGGAAATGGACGTCATTGGAGTCATTTCACCTAAGGCTTCCAACTGATCATAGATTAAATCACAGTGTCGATCGATTACTCCTTAAATGGGTGGAAGCGACTTCCTCATGCCCAAGTCGCTCCATCGGTGGTGGTTAGGTTTCTTGAAGTAATATTATTGTCGTTATGGGCTCCGCAGACAAATCGTAATGGCAATTCATCAGCTTTGAACAATCGAATGATGGACAATTTATCTGGTTAAGATCCGACACACAAATCCAACCATAACGTCCCGAATGAATGGAGGCGGTTGAGGCGGCAAATAAAAATATCAAAAACATCGTTCGAAAAATGGGAGAGCGTACAAGGATTAGCGTAGAAGCAACATGTACACTACATGTCTTCTGGACTTCAAATCCGAACATAGGGGGCAACTCCTTTCTCCCCTGGTGTATGGTATGGAAGCGGTCCTGCCCTGAAGTAAATCCTGTCTCTCGAGTTCTCAAGGATGCTCATTAGACCAAACGAAATGGGTGGAGAGACCGTTTGGAACTAAATCGATCGAAGGACGTCTTTAGTGATCGGTCGAGCCGGCCAATACCCAACAAAGGATGATGGCCGGCTTCAACAAAAAGTAAAGCCCCGAACTTTCAAGGAAGGGGATTTGAGTCATGAAAAGAAAATCTTGCCGATCGGACGTGATCGCGAGGCGAGAATGGACTCCAGGCCCTGAAGGTCCATACATTGTAAAGAGCACTCACGGGAGGTGCCCAATCCTCACAAAATGGACGGAGTTGAGCTACGAAATCCTATAACGAACGATCTGTAAAGAAGTTTTTATGTTTAATAGCCACTTCAAAAACAGTTATGCCCAATGAATCAAAATCTGGTCATGACCCACTACGTATAATTGGACTAAATTCATCCTCAGCTATGTGTAATCAAGTTGCATGACTTGACAAACAAGGTTCGTGGCCCAAGAGCGGACTTGGTAAGAAAGCCTGAAAGGGGGCACCCAGGGGTAAAACATAAAGCTCGATCAAAAGCAAAAGAAAGCGCCCCGCCAGCTTGAGAGGGCGCCGAGGGTAAAATACAAAACGAGCAAAAGATGCGGTGATATCGGAATCCATGATGTACAAGAAAACCAAAGTGGAGGATAACTCTCAAGCTCCCAGAACGATCGCGAGAAAGGTCGTCCGCCACTTCAAACCGAGGGACTAGCTTTTTGTGAACCAAAGGATTGGTCAAATCTTAAGCATACTCTTGTAACTGACAAAGGCAGTATCTTTTTGAATCTATTGTCATATGCTAGAAAGGGAGTTTGGTTTAACTTTGTATGAGGATAAACAAGTTATTCCATGAAACTTAATGATGCAATTGTAAGTGCGAAATGTCTTATCAAATAAATGTCATTTGTACTTTTAAAAATCATTTTAAAATGCGTTCATTCCCGGCCCGAGTTTCCTAAACTTTGCTTTGCCGTGAGGTTTACATAGAGCAACCAACAAGCTCGGACTTTGCCCAAGAAATGCGAGCCCAGCAACAGCGGTTGCTCGTCGGAGAGAAGAAGGATGCCAAAGTCATCGGCAGCGTGCTTTTGAGAGAAGCGGCACCAAAATCTCCTTAAGTTGTCTCGCCTGCATTTGTGTACCTCGTCCACATTCTCGAAGATTCAGACCTCCCCCGCGCCCCGTCATCATTCATTCATGCATCATTCCTACATCGGCATGTTTGCTCCATCCCAAGCTGGATGTTGTCACGACATAACGCCTCCTACGCGGTGGATAGCCTTAGAGCTCCAGTGAGAAAGTTTCGTCCCCCAAAACGGAGAAACCATTCGTTTCGATCAGGCAACCAAAGCCATGCTCCCCACATCTTCATGACCAAAGCCGTACTCTACGCATCTTAAACATCAAAAGCCATGCTCACCCGCATGCTGAAACGATCAAAGCCATGCTGCGCCGCATGCCCAGTGACCAATGCCATTGCTGCGCACGCCACCAAAACAGCCAAAGCCATGTTCACATCTTGAAAACAGTAAAACCATCTTTCCACATCCTTTAAGCAAACCAAAGCAATGCTCGCATGCCTAAACATCCAAAAGCCATGCTCCCGCATACCAACGTCCAAAGCCATGCTCGCCCGCGTCTTTACTTGTCAAAGCCATGGTCGCCCGCGTGCAAAACAGCAAAAACCATGCTCGCCCGCATGCCAGACAACAAAACCATGGTCGCGTCTTTAACTTGACCAAAGCCATGCTCGCGTACTAAACATCCAAAAGCCATGCTCCCGCGTACCAAACATCCAAAGCCATGCTACTTTACGCCTCTTTAAACATCCAAAGCCATGCTACTTCGCATCGCAAGGCGACCAAAGCCATGGTAAACGCATGCCAAACAACCAAAAACCATGCTCTAAGCGTCTTCAAACAACCAAAGCCATGGTCACGGATCTTTAAACATCAAGGCAAGTATCCCATGCCAAAGCGTCAAAGTCATGCTACTGCCGCATCTTCAAACATCAATAAATCGCTTTCATCTGTAATAAAAAACCATCTTTCTTGACGTCTGAAACAACCAAAACCATGCTGCATGCTTGTGCGAACAATAAGCCATGCTCCCACATCTTCTTGACAAAACCATGCTCCCCGTACGAACATCAAAGCCATGCTCAGCATGCCAAGCATCCAGAAACCGTGCTCACCCGCGTACGAACATCCAAAACCGTACTCAACACTAAGCAATAAAGCCATGTCGCATGCTAAACATCAAAAGCCATGCTCCCGCATGAAACATCCAAAGCCATGCTCCCCGCGTGCCAAACATCAAAGCCATGCTCGCCCAGCATCGCTAAACATCGAAATCGATGCGTACCTGCATGCGAAACAGCCAAAGCCATGCTTTGCCCGCGTACCCAAGCAATAAAAACCGTGCTCATCTTCAACGACCAAAGTCATGCTCGGCGTACGAAACATCAAAAGCCGTGCTTCCCCCATGCCAAACATCGAAAGCCGTCATAAAGCCGCGTGCGAACATCCCGGCTTGATGCTACTTACTTCCTGTAAAACATCAAAACTAATGCTTGCCATACAAAACATCAAAGCCGTGCTCCCCATGCACCCGAATGCCAATGCCGTGCTCTAAACACCGAATACAAAGGCGATGCTCCCCGCGTATGGATCTGACTCTGATGCTCCCCCATGCGAATACCAGCGATGCTCCCCATTCCATGCCAAATACCAAAGCAATGCTCACCCGTACCAAAACATCCAAAGCCGTGCTCACCCCATGCCAAATACAAAAGCGATACACCCCGCGTACAAAGCCAGTAAATCGTACTGCTCCCACTGCATACGAAGAAGCAATAAAGCAAATGCTGCTTCGCGTGCGAAACACCCCAGCCCGTGCTAAATCATATATCGACCACACCAAAGCGACCAAAATATCAATCCCTGAGAGAAGAATCCAGTAGTCGAAATGGAGTACGGTTTTATCTTTCGCATCGTTCGTACACGAGCAGTACGCTGAAAAGGGCGGTGTTGGACCCCGTTTGTGAGGATGAATCACGCCCAAAGAAATTAAAATATGAGTCATTTAAGGGATCTCAAGGTCCCAAATTCGATACCGAATGATAGAGAATGAAATGTGAAAACAGCGTAACGGCCGTGCCGAATGACTTAAAATGAAGAAGTTATGATTAAAATAGTTTTTGGGCACGAAAGTCAGCTGCGAGAAAGACGATCAGCATACCGCCTGAGCAGGGCGAAAATGTGATCGCGGAAATTCCCAGCTTGATTAGGCGAATGCACATGGCACCCAGCCTCGAAGCCTCGCGAGGTGAGACTCGAAACTCGTCGATATGAAGCTCGATCACGATCAGAAAGCTGCAGGTGCGACGGCCTCGAAGCTCGCCGACCGCCAAACACCTAGCCTCGAAGCCTCGCAATCCAGCTCAGCCTCGCGAAGCTCTGACCCCGCACCCGCGGCGGACCTCGCGGCCTCGTAGCGCGGTTGGCCTCGACGCTTGCCTCGCAGAGACTCGCAATACTCACGGTCGATCCGGCCTCGTGGCGCGGCCGGCTCGAAGCCTTGCCTCGAAGGCTCGCGGTCGGCCCGGCCTCGAGCCTCATGGCGCGGCCGGCCCTCGGCCTCACAGCCTCCCGAGTCGAAGACCAGCGGTCGGCCTCGAGGGGCCCCAGTAGCGAGGCAGCCTCGAAGACCCGCCGGCACTCGGCTCGTAGCCTCGGGAGGCACCCGGCCTCGCTGCGCGAGCACCGCGCTCCCGGCCTGCTGGCGTTCGAAGCTCGTAGCCTCGAGAGGCTGCGGCCTCGTAGCCAAGCTGCCCTCGCCGGCGCTCACGGCTTCCGGCCTTCGACGCCCGAGCAACCTCCCGACCGCCCGACCGCCGAAGCGAGCCTCCCGACGCCGACTGCACGAGGGGCACCTCAGGCCGGGCGAGCCAGCGGCTACGGCCTGCTGACCTCGAGGCATCCTCCGAGTCTTCGACCACCCGCAAAACCGACTATGGCGCTGACCGCCCGAGGCAGAGCTACGATCTCCGAACCGCCGAGCGACCTTGAACGACCTTCGATCTTCGAAACACCCCCGATCTTCGACCGCCCCGAAGCCCACCTCCAATGCCCCGGCCCTTGAGGCACCGACACCCCGATGCCCGACCTACGGCGCCTCGATGCCCGACCTTGCACCGGGTATGACCTTCGACCCCTCGAAGCCACCGAGCCAGGACCTTCGACTCTGCGACGCCCGGTTGGAGACTCCGAAAATAGGCGCCCGTTTACTTTCTTTAAGTGCAGGTAAAATAAGCTTTATGCTCTGCAGAAATACGATTAAACGACTCCTAAATCACACATTTAAATCTTTGGGACTCTCGGAAATGCATCAATTAATGCACAGGAACTCGTTTTTCACCCTCATAAATGCACGTGTGCGATCTTGAAACTTGGATTGACGCACAGGAACTCCAAAAGTCACATCATTTGACTCACGAGTTCCCGGTGGGCGAGCTGTTCCCTCCTCAGGACTCTTTATAAAGGGAGGCACCACCCTTCTGAGGGACTGATATTTTTGGAGACTAACAAGATAGAAGACTTTGAAATTTTAGGCGAAGAAGATGTCCTCCACCCCTTACCGGATTTTGTCTCCCGCGTCCGTGACGATCGAAAGAAAAGTGAAGGTGCGAACGTCGAGCTTGATTTTTAAGTTTTATTCACTATTATCTTTACGTTAAGATCGTCGTCCTACCAAAATCTCACCTTTTTATTCAAAAATGCAAAAGCTTTTGCGAGGCACGGTGGCCGTGGGATTGAAGCCTTTGGTACCCGTATCCTCGCCACTTGGCCCGACAGTAGGTACGATGAGTGGGTCTGAGCTTAGCGGTAATGCTCTTGGCGACACGGGCCACTGCTTTTTTTCGTTTTTTTTAAGAAAAACCCCGAACTCTTTTTAAACAAACTCGGGCCCTTATAAGCTTGTGAGACCAAGCCTTATTGCTTATGTCTCAATGATCCGTCAGAAACCTTGTCAGCCCCCATAATGGTCAATCTGAGCTCCACGGTGTACTCTTCGTAATATGGTTTTCTTTTTTGTTTTCCTCGATAAAGCAAAAAAAATAACATTCTCTTTTAAATAAACCAACCATAGTTTTTCTGATGAGATAAAAAAAAAAAAAAAGGGGGAAATTAAAATAGCGACACCCATAGGCAAA
>CM042092.1:55334162-55350284 GCA_023512835.1 Taxillus chinensis
ATACTCTCCCCGTCTCCAAAATCAAAATGCGCCCATCTTTCCAACCCCTCTTTCCCTCTTTCTCGTTCCAACTCAGCTTTTTTTTCGAGAAAATGAAAAACACAAAAACAACTTGGTTCCGACCCTTCTTTTTCTTTTACGTTTCCTCGAAAAAACAAAAACACAAAAAACAATTCCTTGTCATTCCCTATTCCTTACACCTTCTCCCTCATTTCCGACCACAAAAAAATCTTAATCCCAAAAAGATACATCATCCTCCTTTCCCACGTTGTCACCCAAAACCCAGGAAAAAAACTTTCATATTCTTTCATCTCTGCCGAAGCTCCAAATAAAAATCCCAACCGATTTTTGCCATTTCTTTATTGGAACTTGGCGATTTGGTAATTCGAGCAAGCGACTATTGGTGCAACAAGGATCAAGGTAAGTTTGGGTGGAAGCCCCCAGAAGACTTGTATTTGGGTAGTTTTGAGAGATAGCCATTCATGGGAATGTAACTATCTTGACAATAGTGTAGTCATCGATGTGAGCATTTTGATTGTACTTGGGCCCGATTAGAGTCCGGCCCCATTTGTCCCGATTATTGACTTTCGGGGTTTATTGGTTGACTTTGCATTTGGGCGTCATTTGGGTGTAATAATACTGTTTAGTGTTGTACTCGTCATTTCGAGCGTTTTGACTATAATTTGACTCAATTTGGAGTTCGGGACCTTGGAGGTCAATTATTGGTCAATGACCGCGTAACTATAAATAGCAGAAAAAAAAGCTTTCGACTTTACTAGATTTCCGGAAATCTGAAATTTTATACGTGTTTGTTGTTTAAATGCGATTTAGAGGCGTTCCCGGACACGTTTTTGAGGTGGATATCGTAGTTTGTTGTGAAACGGGGGTGTTAGTGAGCGTACAGGGTTTTCCGGCACGTTTGGGATGAAGAACAAGTGAAAACGATGATGAACAGTACCATGGGCGATTTCGGGGTTGAAATGACGAAGACCAAATTCCGGGTTGAAGGGTCGTAGTTCGTAGCCTCGTAGTTCGTAGTTCGGAGTTGAGGGGGTCGAAGTTCGTTGCCTCGTAGATCGAAGGTCATAGCTCGCTTCAAGTCTTCGAGGCGCATTGCGATTCGCACTCATACGAGTCGCGTTAAGCGCTACAGTCGCAGCTCCCGGGAGCTAAGCGGACATTGGAGAGGACTTATTTACATTGTAACTTAAGTATAATACTTAAATGTGGATGGGTATAGGTTTAACGTGTAAATAAGTCCGGCTAGTGCTGTCCAATGTCCAGCACCTAGAGCCGCGACTCGTAGCTTAGAATTTCGCGACTCAGAGTTGCGAACGGGGACTCATAGCTGCGGAGTCTTGAACCGCAACGTGCTCAAGACTCGAAGCGAGGCTATGACCTTCGACCTACAAGGCAACGAACCTCGACCCTTCGGCTCCGAACTACGAACTACGAGGCTACAAACTACAAACTACGAACTACGAACTACAAGGCTACAAACTACGAACTACGAGGCTACGAACTCTAACCCTTCGACCGGGCCCGGGTCTTCGTCATTCGACCCAGAACGCGCCCGGGGTATTGTTCATCGTCGTTTCACAGTTCGTACGAAACGCGCCCGAAACTCCCAGGGACACTCACTAACACCCCGTTTCGCAACAAACTACGATATCCACCTCAAAAATGCGTCAAAATGCCTCTAAATCACACAGCCATGGCTCACGTATAAAATTCTAGATTTCAAATCTAAATCTAAACCAGTTCCATGGTTGACTTATCAACCCTCATGAAAACACAAGTTAATCAACCCCAAAAATCACGAAACATATATCCATAATGATATAAAATAGTTCTTCACCACAAGATCTTATGTAAACCATTGGATCTAACCCAAAGTGGTTTTCCCCAAATTAGGGTTCATGCTCAATTTCATAAATCATGATAAATTCGTGTGGATCTAAAACAAGGGAAAAATAAGAAGTTCAAGGACACCTACCTAATGTGAATCTTTGAGCTCACGAACGCAAATCGCCCCAAATCGCCAAGGCCTCCAAGCTCTCCCAAGCTCTCTCTCTCAAACGCACAAACGTGATAACGTAAAGTGAAAGTTTTTTTTTCTGCTATTTATATTTACACTCATTGACCAATAATTAACACAGTCAATAATTGACCTCCAAGGTCCCGAACTCCAAATTGAGTCAAATTATAATTAGAAACGCTCGAAATGAGAAAGCACAAATACTAAACAAATATTATTACACGCAAATGACGCCACAAACACAAAGTCAACCAATAAACCCCCAAAAGTCAACAATCGGGTCAAGCTGGCCCCGGCTCGGAATCGGGCCCAAGTACAAGCAAAATGCTCACATCGGCGACTACACTATCGTCCGGATAGTTACATTCCCATAGAATGGCTATCTCTCAAAACTACCCAAATACGAGTCCCTACATCCTCCGCAGACTTTTCGCCTCGAAAATAAAACACATGCCCAAAGGACATAGCAAAATTCAAGCTCAATGTCCCAACAACAAAACATAAACGTGATCAAGATCACACATGTGACACGACTCACAACAAGCGAAAAAGGGCCGACAAAATCCAACAACAATGAGCTAAACCACATCTCAAACAACATATGCAAAACAAATGCATAAAAACATAACTCATACCTCAAGGAAGGTCCTCACATCCTCCCCACCTCAGGGCGATCGTCCTCGAACAACTCGGGATGAAGAATCCGCATCGGCTCTCTTTCTCCCAAGTATGCTCCTCCATGCCTACTGTCGCCATAACACCCGAACTAGTGGGATTGTCTTGCCTTGAAGACAGGGTCCCGCCTTGTCCAAAAATCTATGCCGGCATCTCAACAACGGCACCATCATCGTCTAAGTCTATCTCGCGATAGTCCAACACATGAGAAGGATCGGGGTGATACCGCCCTCAACCGAGACACATGAAACACATCATGTACTCGCGCCAACTCGGTGGCAAATCTAATCGGTGGCCACCGTGCCCACGGTGGCAACAATCTCAAATGGCCCCACAAAATGAGCGGAAAGTTTGGATCCACGCCAAACCCTCCAATGCCCTCGACGCGGTGAAACCCGCAAAATACACGGTCACCCACCTCAAAGCGCAAAGGTCGACGCCTTGTCCGCATAGGACTTCTGCTGTACGTGCTATCAACATGCGGCGTCGAATCGAGGTATCTTTGTGGTCTCTCGAACCATATCGACCAGAATCGGCTGTCTCTCCCCGTCTGTGCCTAACACAAGGGTGATCTTAAGGCCGCCCATACTGCGCCTCATACGGAGCCATCCCAATCGTGGCCCGATAACTATTGTTGTAAAAGAACTCCACCAAGGGAAGGTGAGTCACCCAACAACCTCCAAAATCTAGAACACGCACGCAACATATCCTCGAGCGTGCGACTTGTCCTCTCCGACTGACCATCCGTCCGTGGATGAAAGGTTATGTTCGAGGTTCACCCCTAGTACCCCGGCTCACCAGCATTGCCTCCAAAGCGAGAGGCTAACCTCGCGTCCCGATCGAGATCTGATAAACAATGGGACTCCATAGATCGCACAATAACATCAATATACCTCGCCTTTCAAAGTCCTCATTGAGTCATCTCTTGAATCGAATAAAATGCGCCGATTTGGTCAACGGGTGACAACTGCCCATATCGTGTCGTGTCCCTTGGAACGAGGAAGTCCGATGGACAAAATCCATGGTCACGTGGTCCCATTTCCCTCCGGCATTAGCAATGACCGCAACTCACCGGACCGATCTCGGGTGCTGCACTTGACCTAGCCGACAGGTGAAACACCTCCTCACAAAATCAGCAACGGCCTTCTTCGGGCACGGCCACTATACTTGCCTTCTCACGGCATGGTATATCTTGGTCCCACCAGGATGCATGTGCCTAACCTCGGCCGGTGAAATTCCCCGAAGAACCTCCTCTCGAAGAGAAGGGGAACTATCGGGCGACCTCTATACCTCAATATATGCTCGGCATCCTCGGTGCAATCAAGATGCCTGCACCCGGTCAAATCCTGTCCCTGATGACCTCACAATCAACGTCCCCCCAATCGATCTTTATGATCTTACGGCCCAATCAGGGACTACAATAACAACACCGAGGGTCCCTCGCCTCTCATGGGTCACTATCTCGCAACCTCATCGTTGCGACTCACCCATCATCTCCCATTCCTAATGGCCTAATGGGCCACCACGGCCTGTTTCTTCCTACTCGAGCATGCCACTACATTACCCCTTCCCGGGTATACATCATATCAAACCGAAATTGTTTCGGTACTCCACCCACCGCCTACGCTAGGTTCGGGTCTGTTGAGAGAAGATATACTGCAAGCTCTTGTGGTCCGTATATACCACAAATTTCTCCCCAGGAGATAATCTTTGCCCGGCTCTTTAAAAGAAAGATCACTCACGCCTAACTCCAAATCATGCATGGGATAGTTGCTCATGTGGTCTCAATTGCCTAAACCCACAAGCAATCACTGTCGAGTCAGCATTAGCACACACAACCAAGCCCCACCCTAGAGGCATCACAATACACCTAAGGTGTATAACCTCCGTGGAAGAATCGGGATAGGTCTGAAGTTAATCGTGCCTTGACTCAATAAAAGCACTCTCACATGCATCGGACCAAAACAAAAGGAACTCCTTCTCGGGGTTCGTCATAGGAGCCGCCAACCTGGAAAAATCCTCCATGAACCTCCGACGTAGCTGCCAAACCAAGGAAGCTACGAATCTCAAACACATTCGTGGGCCTCTTCCACGACATTGGCGCCTCAATCTTCTCGGGATCCACCTTGTGATACCTCAAGAATACCACATGCCCAAGAAGTGCACTTGTTGCAACTAGAAGTCACATTTTGTGAACTTCGCATACAACCGAGTGCTCTTAAGGCCTCGCTGTATAACTGCAAATGCTCCTCATGCTCCCCTCTTGGTCGTTGAGTTGACCAAAATATCATCGATGAACACCACAACAAACATATCTAAATATGGAGCAAACACTTGGTTCATCAATCTCATAATCATCTGTTGGAGCATTCGTGAGCCCAAACGCCATCACAAGCCACTCATAATGCCCATAGCAACAAGCGAATGCGGTCTTAGGGATATCTGCCTCCCTAACCCTCAACCGATGGTATCCGGATCACAAGTCCGCCTTAAAACCATCTCGCACCTCGGAAACTGATCGAATGATCATCGATCCTCGGTAACGGGTACCATTCTTCCCGATCCGTGGTTCACCTTCCAGTAGTCCATACACAGCCCGAAGTGAACCATCCGCCTTCTTGGCAAACAAACACCTGGAGCGCCCACGGTGAGCTACTCACTTTGATAAAGCCTCATGCTAATACGTATCATCTACCTGCCTCTTCCGAGCTCTAAGCTCTATCGGTGCCATCTTTGTAGCCGTTGACTCGATCGGTGTTGTCCTGCAACAACTCAATCGAAACTCTACCTCCCTCACGAGTGGCAACCGATCAAGTCCTCAGAAACACATCCGGAACCGATCTACAATGGTGGCAATCGGCCTTTCCTCTCTCGTCCTATCAACCAAAGTCAAGCTAGCTAACAGGTGGGTCTACATCACCCCACCCATGCCTCAAAGGTCCCAACTGCATGCCTGGTCGGTCCACTCACCCGCAAAGACACCCCCGCCGCCTCGGTGTGAGAAACGTCTCACGCCGTCGAAAACAATCAATCTTGGCCTCCACGGAGACCAACCAATCCATACCTAGGATAACATCAAAATCATCTAACTCCATGATATACACATCACACAACGGGTTAACACCCCCAAGTGTTACACGACAAGCACGACAAATACTCAAGTATCACAATTCCACCCAAAGGTGAAGCAACCATCGAGACCCAGGCCTACTCTCCTGGTCTAACTCCATCCAACCACCGTAGCATAAGAAATAAAAGAATGGGTAGCACCAAGTATCAATCAAAACCGAACAAATAGTATGAGAAATGATAATGGTACCTCTCACCACTAAAGATCTTGCTCACTGTCTCGTCCATTGGGTGGAGACCTCTGCCTCTCTACCGGTAAGGGCAAAGTCCTCCCTCATGGCCCCCTTACCACTAGCCTAGCCCATTGGGGCCTTGCCCGACCGATCAACATCACCCGTGCCTCCCTATCGAGGTCGCTTTACCTCAGTCGCATCTGCGTGCTCTGCCTGCGGCCCAAGTGACCTACCCGAGATGGAGCCCCACTCCTTTGTCCCGATCTCTCGGACGAGTCTACCTGCTCTGGTCGAGCTAAGGGTAACACATTCCCTAGCTCCATGTCCCACCTTCCCACATCGGAAGCATGTCATCTTTTCCTCGGGCAATCTCTCGTCATGCCCATCAAACCACAACTCCAACGGGCCCGGCCTCTACTAGTGAACTCCTCATGGGGTCCCACCGCCTGCTAGAAAGCCTCTGCACCTCCTCTCGGGGTGAGCGGCACTGCTCTCCCCACTCTGCCTCTTGCTCGGACCTACCGAACCACCCGGCCTCGGGGCTCTGCTTGATCCTTAACCTCGCTTGATAATGAGTGCTTGTCGACCGCCTCCCTGTGCTGGTATTCAGATTGCATCGGTTACTGTCTTTTCGAGATAGCCTCAAGCCTCAAGAAACAAAACCGCCCTAAATACGTAAAGGCTCACATACTCACCCACCGTCCGGCTATCCCACTGGCTCATAATACTCTCTTCATCTAGCACATCTTGACCGAGTCGGGAAAATACTCCCCCAAGAAGCGCTAACAAACTCTCTCCAACTCATCCGACCGCCATGGACGGGCTTCAGTGGACTCCACCACCCATGTGGGATACCCAACAAAAAGTGCGTCGCCACCGCACCCGCTCCTCATCTAGCACAATCATCTCAAAGATGTCCTCGTCCATCTAATCTAGTCCTCGGCTACTCGGCCACGAACCGTCCTCAAAAGTCATGGGTGCATGTTTTGAAAACTATGCGGCCCCGTCCACTCCCTCGTCGTCCCGGCTCTACCACGACCTCTGGTCGGTGCACATCCCGCTACGAGGCTATGGTGGGGGCAGAGGCTCTTTGTGCCTCTTCGACTCATCCACCTCTCTAGCCGTATCCCCATCAAGCTCGCTTACCATGCATGGCCTCTTCGCATTGAATCAACACCGAGCTAAATCAGGTCCCCACAACGGAGCCGATGACCTTTCTTGCGGGCTCTACTCCCCCTCGGTGCCCCGACCCTATCGTGGGCTCCTCTCTGCGGAGCCTTGGCCTCCAGACGTCTCTCCCTCGGTGGTGCCATCGCACGGCGGCGACAACAACAAACAAACGATCGCACTAGTTCTGCCAGCACGAATACCCATCAAAGGCACGTTCGACTTGTAGGTTCTCACCACACGACCCGTAGGTCCTTACCATGCATATAGCATCGTGTCCCCCCCAGGGTACACCCACACGACCCGTAGGTCCACAACCAGCGTATAGCATCGTGTTACCCTCGGGGTACACCACGATCAAGTCTGGCTCACGCGCCCACGTGCCATCCCGGCACCACATACGAGCACATCACACACAAAGACAATCTAGTGCCCTATACGCATAATCATACCCTAAGTGACGCACCCCATCCCCACGTATGCTCCTAGGATGATCTAATTGACACCAAAATAACCTAGAACACATGTAAGGACTGTTGGATCGGGCGCCTCCCCTACGGTTTTCCCGATCACATGGAATCAATTAACCACCCTCATTAACCTAGGTCCACTGGACCATGCTCGATACCAACTTATCACGCCCCCGATTCCGGAACCGGGCCCGGGTACATGACTTCCCCTTGCCGCACCCGATAGGTCAAGGGGTTAGTGACAGCACCAATGGAGACTACACTGCTGGTCTTGTCTCAAATATGCAACCCTGTACTAGTCATACATCAAGGGTAATCCCGTACTTTCCCATATATCATCATGCATACAATGAGTCAAATAGTCAGTCGGACATCACATCATATAGTATGTAATAACTATCCACGGACCCATGTCCGGATATCACATAAAACAATACAAAATATAAGCGTATCATACATCGAGTAGTGGGCGTCCTCCTGAAAAAAAGTCCTCCATTAGTCTCGGGTCATACCTAAAAAGGGTAAACAACAAGTAGGGGTGGCGACATGCTCAATAGGTGACCTAACACTCACATCATGCAAACATACAAGTCTATACTACATGCTCGTATGCTCGTGCAGCGTGTAGTGTGCACAAACATCGGAGACTCGGCCAAGCTCACGGGCGCCATCGAGGCGCAATATGAAAATTGGGATTTAGCGTAAAATCTTAGAAAAACCCAAAAGTTCGTAGTGGTGACTTTTGGAAAGTGGGTTAGACATCTCGGAAAAATCCCCAAAAATCAGATTATCTTATTTATGATATGGGAACCAATGTTGGGACTTTTGATTTCAAGAAAATAACTGCTATGGGTACTTTCTTCGTAAACCAAGGATTGAGGATCGACTTGTGAACGCAAGTAGGTAGATTCTAAAGGGAGTTTTTGTACACCTTAAGACCATATTGGTGTTGGTATGTTGGTTTGTGGATTTGGGACTTGGGTTCCATGACTTGTTGGGTTCTCACGTGATGCACCGATGACGTTAGTGGTTGATGTGCAGGGCATATGCGCCGATGGCGATCTATGTGGCGACGTGGTTCGGACATATTCGTATAGTGGTCTGGCTAAGGCCTCGGTTGAGCCGTTGAGCTCGTGGAGCTGTGGCCGAGTGCCCCGAGCGGGATCCCGTGGAGGATTGTGGACAAGTAGTCTGTGTGGGCGGGATGGGTCCCGATGTTTGTTTGCGGGATGAGTCCCGATGTTTGCTTATAAGCTGAGTCGTGTTTGTGCCGCACTACACGGTGCACGAGTACATAGAGCATGTAGTATGACTTGTATGTTTGCATAATGTGGAATGTTGGGGTCACCTCTTGAGCTTGTCGCTCACCCCTACTTGTTGTTTACCTTTTCGGTGTGGCCCGAGACTAGTGGAGGGACTTTCTTCCAGGAGGACGCCTACTGCGATGTAAAGATATGATTATATTCGTATTGTTTTATGTGATATCCCGGACATGGGTCCGTGGACAATTGCATTTGCATACCGTATGTGTGATGTCTTAGGATCGTTTGACTCATTGTATGCATGATGATATATGGGAAAGTACGGAGGTTACCTTTGATGTATGACTATACGGGATTGCATATCGAGATAGCACTCGCAGTGTAGTCTCCATTGGTGTAGTCACCAACCCCTTGACTTATCGGGTGCAAGGGGAGGTCATGTACCCGGTTCCGGGTTCCTTGGAGTTCGGGGGCGTGACACCCCCAAGCCTGTTACATTATTTATTACCTTTTTTTTTTATGTATATTCATATTTGATGTAATATGTTTTCTCGTATTTTGTTTTAATGTGTTTTATGTTCCTTTATTATATATTTAATTTATTTTATTTGTTTGTTTTTTTTTGAAGTTCTAAGTATATGTTGTATGTGTTGTAATTTGAATTGTGAAGAATTAAAAAAATAAAAAAGAAGAGGCAAAGAGGAGAGATATGAGAAAGAAAAAGAAAAGGAAGAGAAAAAAAGAGAGAGGGTGGTTTTGTGCTTTATGTTATTTTTGTATGTCACAACCACACAATTACGTTTTATTTTGATATGCGTGTATTTGATATGGCAATTCTAAAAAAAAACAAAATATTTTCCACAAAATGTTTTCCAAAATTTTTAATAAAAGTTTTCAAAATGTTTTCAAAAATTTCTCCTTGAAAAACAAACAAACAAGAAAAAACAAAACAAAAACAAAAACAAAACGTTTTTTTTGAACAAAACACAAAAACAAACAATGCTTTCCAAAACAAAAACCAAAAAAGGAAAGTAAAAAAACATATTTCCATTGTTTTAAGACTTGATTTCAAAAAACCAAAAACCAAACAAACCCCTGGGATCTCATTCCCATTTCAAACAAAAAAACCAAAGCTTTAGGATTCCCTAGAAATTTAGGGTAAATCCATTTTTAACCACGACTTAATAAATAATTTAGATAAAAAAAAATCATAAACTTTTTAGAAATCTAACTGGGCCGTGGTAGTCAAACAAAAATAGAAAACCTTACAAACGAAATGTATATCTCAAAGGAAGTCTTAGGGCTATCCTTCCCACACGTAACTAACTCTAACCCTTCTCCCGATAATGCAGACTACACCTTTAACTACTCAAAGTAGAGGGTATCCATTGTCCCCAAAAATAGTTGGTGGCGACTCTAAATTTCTCACCATTGTTTTAATTTTAAGCCCACCCCAAAAGGGCCCGGACGAGAACGTTGATGACACTTCTGAGATGTAAGAAGAGTCACAAGGCTAGAATATGTGACCATTCACCGTACAGATCCCAAAGGAGCAACATCGCAAGCCCGTAAAAAAGTATATGATTGAGTTGATGTTAAAGCGTGAGAACTTAGCAAGTGACAAAATGTTATAAAACCTTCGTCCACCAAGATGGATATAGGCCAAAGGAGAAGGCTAATGTAGCCGAGATAAAATTAAAGGGAGATAGCTATTGATACAACTTGGATACTAGATAGTGGTAGACATTGCACATAACCGGAAATACAAGCTTGAATTTATTTACAGAAAAGAGCATCGTCAAATTTAAATACAATGGGTTACTGCAAAGAAAAGGGAAAGGAAAAGCAAAATCAAATGAAATAACGAAAGTGTAATATATGAATCTAGTCAAGGTTGTGACACGGGGTTTATGAGTGTCATCAGTTATGTGATGATGATTACCGATATTGTCTTCAACAACAAAGTTGCCTTATCAAGAAGAAGGGATCGATGTATGTGATTGATAGAGGCAAGAACATATGGAAATTTGTACCTATCCAAGGTACAATATGAAGAAACTTGTTGTTTTAGCAAAGCGATGAGAATGAGCTATGGCACTGAGATTGGGGCATTTAAATCAGAAAAATATGAGAGCCCTAGTAACCAATCAAGTTTATGGTAGATTTGCTCCGTATTCATGAGGGATGTAGACACAGTGTGTGGTGTTTGTCAAGAAGGAAAGCAAACAAGTATAGTGCACAAACCAAAGGAGTACAACAGCCTCAAGTTTGTTTGAGTCTAATACACACTGATTTATGGACCCATGAAAACCAAAGGTACCAGTTGCGAGAGGTACTTTATGTTATTAATTGAAGACTTCGCAGGACTAACACTATTATTCATCTCAAGCTTAAGAGTGATGCATTCGGATGCTTCCAAGGACTACAAAAAGAGAGAAAATCAAGCTGGGGTTACGATCAAAGCTCAGGTCAGATCATGTGAAGGAATTCACTTCAGTTTGAGGCTTATTTGGCAAAGTAAGGGATTCTCCATAAATCATTCAGCGTGAGAACACCACAAAGAAATGGAGTGGTAGAAAGGAAGAATAGAGCATTGTGAAATGGCAAGAACGATGAAGATAGATAATAATGTTCCACAAAGTTTTGGAAGGAGGCCACAGGCAGTGTGATGTAGATCTGCAAAACAGAGACATTGTTAAGGTCTAATTCTACCAAGACTCCATATGAATTATGGTATGGGCATAAAGTGCGAAACACTTCGTGTGTTTGGGAAGCCCATGTTATGTCAAGAGGAGGGATCCTATCAGTGTTTGATAAAAAAGCTAGATAAGGAGATGTTTTGGGTTACTACCATACCTCAAATAAAGCATACAAAGTTTATAACTATAGGTTAAGGTGTTGGTTGAGAGTTGGGTGTGAACGTTATGAGATACTCATAAGAGACCAAAACAATAATGGTTGATGACTCACTAGAGAAGTAAGTCTACCATGACCTTTACAAAGAAGATAAGGAAGTGGCGAGGCTTTGGCTAATGATAAAGATTCAGTCAAAAGTGATGATATAGAATCACGTCAACTAGAAGGAAGAAGAGTTCAACGAACTCTCAAGTGGTCAAGCTGGAAGAGCACAAATCATTGGTGATGTCAACGCACGAGTGAGGACCGAAGAAAGGCTGTTAGGCTAAACAATTTCACGGGTTCGAGCCTACATCGATGAGAGGCTCAAGATGATCCTTTTGTGAAACAAGGCTATAGATGAGAAGCTCGACCAAATTGAGAAAAAATAATACATGAGAGCTAGTGGATAGACCCAAGAACAAGAATGTGATTGGTCGCAGAAGGGCTCTGTTGCAAAACGAATGAATGAGAATGGCAAAATCATTCGAAACAAAGTAGACTTAGTTGAGAAGGCTATTCACAGGTGGGAAGGAGTTAACTTTGATGAAACTTTTGCCCCCATTACGAGGTTAGAAAGTGTTCCATAGTTTTTGCTGTTTCGTACACATCAAAAATATAAGATTTTTCAAATGGATGTGAAGTCAATTCTTGAATGGATTTGGTAGAAGATCTAATATGCTACGAATTTATCATGAATTATGAAATTGAGTATAAACCCTAGGTTTAGGGGAAAATCCAATTTTGGATTAGATCTAATGGTTAGAGAAAAGATCGTGGTTAAACTGCCCCCTTATCAATTTACATCGTATTCCCTATTGTTATTGTGTAAATTTAGGCATTGGGGCCTTTGGAGTAGATATATAATCATTGTTAGAGTCTATTGTTTGAGGCTTTAAGTCAGTGGTTGGCCTAGCCACTAAGAAACACGTCATAATTTCTAGTCTCACTTCAAAACCTTGATAACGTTTGATATCTGAGTCCATAGATTTGAAATTAGTCTCGAAATGTAGATAATTAAGTTAAGAATCGGCAATTAATTGGCCTTTTATAGTTTAATGAAGATTCTAGAAAGTTATAGTCAAAATAGTAGGCTATGACTGTTACTTTTGTAACGAAAGAACCTTAAAGTGAAACAAATCAAAAAATTCAAAAATGGGGGAACAAGGGGGCCACGTGGTAGTATAATAAGATAAGAATCAAATGATTTGAAAAGGAGAAAATTAGGGAAAAAAAAGGTATTAAGATAAAAAATTTCACCTACCACCTACCACCACCCGCCTATATAAGGAGTGTTTTGCCTCCTCTTAATGCACAAGTTCCCTCGAAGCCATATCACTAAATTCCCTCCTTACAAACACTCCCCCAAGCCCTCTTAACACCCAAAATACTCTTACCAAACTCTTTGTTTTTGGAATTTTTACTTCATAGCGTTGGTCTCTATTAAAAGGTAATATCAAGATTTTGAAAATTTGAGTTATTCTTATTTATTATATAAATCTATACTGTTGGTTTTAATATGTCATATATACTTTATATTCATGGTTAGTTGTACATTTATATATATTGTTGGTCCTCGGGAGTCTCCAGGGGGTGAATAGGCTCTTAAAACTTTTTACTCTTTTTGGCACAACACTTATCTAGTTAAGAGATAAAATCAATGTGAAAAATAACTAGGATAAGTGGAAGTATTTTGTTTTATCATTAATAAGAAGTCCAATAAAATATAAGCGATTAAAAGCTTGTAAAGCTTACGATTTACTCAAGAACTTTCACCTCTATTTTCAAGACTAACATGTCTTTAACATCCTAATGAGCTCTTATCATAACGCTATTTACAAACTCACGAACATCTACCGATTTTTACAATATACAAGTGTAGTTATATGTAGAGAGAGACATCCGAGTGATAATCTTGAAACATGTTCTTCCGAGCAATGCAACATTAGATTCGTCTGAAATTCTCTACATGAATACCATGGATTGAGCTCAAGATCTTGGGTTTGTAAACATAAGTGTCTTTGTGAGTACCCAAGTGTAGTTAAAGTTGTGTCCACATATCCAAGTGATGCGTGTAAGATGTTTTAGGTTATCGTATAGTTTGTCTTAAATCGGGACATAAACGAGTGGTGACTTTGAATGCGAAGACATAAGTTGAACAAAACGTTTTCTTAATCCATCGTAAAGTTCCTTATCCCAGTTAATGAAGCTTGGATCCTTACTCCGTGTCATTGGTTCTTACTCGTGTTAGTTTGGTCACTGGAATCCTTATTCCATGTCGCTTCCATACTCGGTATGAACGGTGAGAAGGTCGGAGAGCTTATTGAAGAGTTCCCCTGCCTTGTGTTAAAAGGATCGGATGGCTTACTCAGGTGTCGCACACATCATTACTCTGTACGAGTACCGGTTGTATTCCTTACTCGCATCTAGTTTCTCTTACCCTCGTGGAACAAAGGACTCGGCTTATTCCTACTAAGTACTTCCTTACCCGTACTTCAGATGAGACTCGATCCTTATTCGGGTGTCTTCCATCCTTAGTCTCGCTTGTGGGAAACTTAGCTTTTTATTAGTGGAAATAAGACTTTATATTCCGTGCGAAGTCAAGCCTTTGATTCTTATTTGCATCTATTTAAACTTAGTTCGTTTAAACTCAAGATGCATAATCCTGAGTTCATGTAAATTTAAGTGTTTAGTTAGCACGACAATCTTATTCCGTATAAAGTATGACTTGGTTATTTACAAGTGTTTGGCCAACACTCACTTTGGCTAGGATTGGATTATGTATCAGTCTCTTAGAATACTTCACGAGTGTAGGTCCGAATTAAGATCATATCTTCTACAACAACTTAAGATAAAACAATAAAGTCTTAGCATCAAATCACATAGATATTTTATCTCATCATCCAAATTCTAGGCGATCCTTCAATCTCTCCCAATTAGGATATGCCAAAACCCTTGTAACCGATCCGGTAAGCCGAAGCACAAAGATAATATTGAGAATGGAGATAACTTCCATTTTCATTAGAGCGAACTTAATGACATTTCGCGATTGAAACTTCTTTTACTAAAGTACATATAGTTTACTATACTTCAAGTCATCGTTGTTGCCTTCTTCAATCTCCATTGTGCGCTTTCATGTATAATTCTGAGATGTTGTTCTAATCTTTATCCACCTTATAAGCGATTTGATGAAAAGGTACAAAGGCTCCGCAGCCTATCTCCACTGGTCGGTTGTAGCAGGGCACTTCTACTTGTTTTCGGTTCGCCGCCATGCTTTTTCAATTGGAGCCATGGGAGTTAGGCCCATTTCTTCGTGAGCCCCATTGGTTCTTGTTTGGGTCGGTTAAAGACCCACATGGTTCCCCATTGATTCTTTATAAAGTTGTTATCCATAACCTAATGTTAACAGATCAATCAGTGAATCGTAAAAGCAACCACATGAAGTGAGGCATCAAAATCCGGTCGGAATGACAGTTGAATGATTTTTCAATGTTTGTTGTCCTCGCTAGTTCCGTCGATGAAGGTCCTATGAGAAAACTTAAGGAAGTGTAACCCAGACAACATGGCAAGATATATCAAATAAGTGCCGTCCATGTTGAGACGTGAAAAGCCCATCTCCACTTTAACCGCTCGAGAGAAGTTTTCTATGTCTTCGAGGTGAATAGACCTTAAGGAACGTAGGAGTCCGAATGTCTTAGCGGGAGAAGGGGTATAACTTAGATGGGGACATCTTCTCGGCCGGTAACGACGCGGCATACCTGGTCATTTTGTTAAAAACACTTCCATCCGTATCAAGTGGATCATGATCCGCGTATGATGGGAGGATGGGTGTCACCGCAGATGGAGAGGGGAAAGAGTGAGCATAGACTGGAGGAGCCGGGTTTGAGAGAAACGGCTACTGTAGGGAACGAGGGATTTTGCAAGTCCCACATTGGCTAGGGAGGAGAACGAAACGTGCCTCTTAAGAGGGCGTGGAAACCTCCTAGCATGAGGCCTTGGGGTGCAGGTGGCACACGCCAAGAACAAAATGGGATTAGACTTGGTCCCGAACCCGACAATATTGTGTTACGGGGAACTTGGGGTTTTACAAATGCGTTAGGGAATAAGAACTCAGTAATGTATGCTGTTACTAAGACGGACGGGCGAGGAAGATGGTGAGCATCGAATGACACGTTCTCCCTATTTTGGCAGATCGCGAGGAGCAAAGAGAGGATGAGCCATCATGTGCGCAAGTCCAAAGGAGTTAGACAAGAAATGGACGAACGAAAGCAACGAGATCCATCTTTTTTGCTCGATGGAAGTGGAAGAGTCGG